>JAHKKF010506974.1:0-26367 GCA_019740295.1 Labeo calbasu
AAGCGTGAAGTCATAGATCATGAGCTGTGCACACTTGAACAACAAGATCTCTTTTTTTATCTTTCACCAAACTTCATTCTGTTCATTATCATCCCATGGCAACATTTTATGACATCATAATTGTGTAAGATGTCATTATGTTCCATTAAAAGACACCTAATTATGCCAAAATTCTAAGTCATTGGTGAATGTTCTGTCATTTAGAGAATTAGCAATTAAAAAGAGTTCTCTGGTTATCTAATTATGTATTTTTTGGACATGCAGCATATGCTAATGTCAGCTCAGTGTCTGTGACGCTATTTGTGTAGCACATTGCTTCCTAAGTAGCAGTAAACAAAAAGGCAGCATACTAGATTTTGGAACAGAACTTGTTTGTGGAACTTTTCTTTGAGGTGTTATGCTTGAATAAGCGACAGACAGCAAACTGAATTCAGATTCCTGACTCTTGGACAGAAACTCAGTCAACAAACCACATGGAGAACAAACTACTAAATATAGACACGTTGCTCCACAGGACGTCAGGAGAACCTTTAGACACTTGCAAAGTCATTAATACTTCTACTTTTTAGATGTTGTCAGATTTGGAGTTTCAAAATTATTTTATTTTATTTTAATCTTATTTTACGAGCACATGCTGTGCATCATAATGTGCTGACTCAGCCACATCTTTTTTTATTTTATTTTATTTTATTTTATTTTATTTTACGAGCACATGCTGTGCATCATAATGTGCTGACTCAGCCACATCTTTTATTTTATTTTATTTTTATTTTGTTTTTAATTTAATTATTTTATTTCATTTTTCATTTTAATTTTAATTTAATTTATTTTATTTTATTTTTTGAGCACATGCTGTGCATCATAATGTGCTGACTCAGCCACATCTTTTTATTTTATTTTATTTTATTTTATTTTATTTTATTTTATTTTATTTTAGAGTAGAGTAGAGTAGAGTAGAGTAGAGTAGAGTAGAGCATGTGCTATGCATCATAATGTGCTGATTCAACCAGATCACACCTGGAGGTGATTTCTTCATCAGTGTCACACCTTGTGTGTTCAAAAACATCAGATTTTTTTAACAGCTGTGACTCAAACGTCTTTATACCTTACCATGCATGTGTGTGTGTGAGATATTCTATTTGCTTTTTTTTGCAGTCTGTCCAAAGGTAGTGCTTTTATAACATAAAACCTCTTTTGTGTACTTTTGGGGCTGTGAATCTTTAGCCAATGCAAGTTTCCAACATTTATGGTCACCCACACCACAAATGGAAAGCTGTGAATGAAAGTAAATGCAATACCTGAGTCTTAAAAACCACATGAAATCAAAATGGAAGTTGTGTGGCTTTTAGTCCATCAGACATGCACCATTAGCTTTAAAGCTTTCTATATTTTACTGTCTTAAAATATGACAAAATCATTACAATTTTATGATCAATATTACAGACTAATGGCTGTTTTGTGGGCTAAAAAAGAGAGTCTTTAATATGTCCCACCCAATCTGTGTAAATAGAAAATGTCGCCACAGCACTTTCTTGGGGTCTCAGTGTAGCTTTAATTTTCATTGAGATGAATGGGAATGCTAACTGATAGCTTTCTCCAGCTATATTAGAACTCAAGGATCGCTCAAACAAAGAGAGCAGTGTTTTAACAGTGTGACCTCTAAGCTGTGTAGAGCATTTACAGAGCCTGGTTTGTTTTTGAGTGTTTTCTATTCAGATTGTCAGTTCTGAGCCTGCAGAACTTGAATTGCACATACGTCGCTCTCTGGCCTTGTGAGATTCATTTCTAGATTTCATCACCGCCACCTCACGACCTCTGTGTCTGGGTGGGACTCTGATGACAGACTCATTTATTGACAGATAAGGGTTGCTATGCAACTCTCTTGTTTAGTCGCTCTGTGTTTCACATCCTGCTGAAACCTGCTTCATGTTCACAGCTTTTACACCTCACCATGTTCAAACGACCTCTAAAAAAATGCTTATTCTTGGTGGTTCATCTTAAGTAAAAGGCATGGAAATGACAATTCGTGTTGGCGTTAAACAGATGGACGGTGAAGAAATCAGATTCGGATGTCAGGACACTAAACACAAGCACTGCACTATCTGTTGCGTTTGGTCAATGGTACTTTCCTGTTTTCCTTATTTGGTTTCCTTCAGAGGTCCCCTGCCTCAGAAGTGGCTCTGTGGAATGCAACTGCATTCCAGCATTAGCATGAAAACAAATACACATTTCGGGTGTATGTTGGAGTGTCGTGTTTTGTGATAAGCGCAGTGTGAACTTTAAAATCTCCGCCCTGCTGCACCCACTGTGACTGAGTTTTGTAACTTGGATAAAAGCCTATATGACATTATACAAGCATTTAAGATGTGCAAAATGTGCTACAGTATTAGCATAGAAATATCCAGCACCACAGAAAAAACACAGTAATGACATTTTTGGCATGATGCCAGTTATGTATGTAAGAATCTATGGCACAGCTGTTCCTCCTGAGAATGTAATTTTAAGACTGTCCTTTGTTGTCAACCTCTCCTTCCAATTTCCTGTCTAGCTTTACTTTCCCTGCATCTTATGTTTTTACTGAGTGATATAATCTTAGATTATATTATATTTAATCTAATAGACTTCACGCCTCAAATCCATTATAAGTTCTTACAATATTTTGTGTGTGTGTGTATGTATGTGCACTACGAGTCAAAAGTTTTTGTTTTTGTTAATGTTTTTTAAAAGACGTTTCTTCTGCTCACCAAGCCTGCATTTATTTGATACAGCAAAAACTTTTTAAAAATTTTAAAAATCATTCTAATATTCTGAATTGCTGCAAAAACATTTATTATTATTATTATTATGTTGAAAACAGCTGAGTAGAATATTCTCAGGTTTCTTTAAATAGAAAGTTCAGAAGAACAGCATTTATCTGTACTAGAAATCTTTTGTAACATTATAAATGTCTTTATTATCACCTTTGATCAATTTAAAGCATCCTTGCTAAATAAAAGTATTAATTTCTATCAATTATTTTCCAAAAAAAGTGTATAATGTTACAAAAGCTTTTTATTTTAGATAAATGCTGACCTTTGAAATGTTGTTGATGATGATAATAATAATAATAATAATAATAATAATAATAAATGTTTCCTGAACAGCAAATCAGCATAATGATTTCTGAAGGATAATGTGAAACTGGAGACTGGAGTAATGATGCTGAAAATGTAGCTTTGATCACAGGAATAAATTGCATTTTAAAATATATTTAAATAGAAAGCAGTTATTTTAAATAGTAAAAATAGTTCACAATATTATTGTTTTTGCTGTATTTTGGATCAAATAAATGCAGGCTTGGTGAGCAAAAGAGAATTCTTTAAAAAAACAAAAAAATCGAACATAAAAAAACTTGACTGGTAGTGTGTAAATATATATATATAATTTAAAGTGTATGCCATTTTTATTATTTCATTTTATTATTTTATTTATTATTTATTATAGATCCTCCTGTTTTAGTCATCTGGGAGGGTTAAACTTATATTTTCATAGTATTCTCATTGATCAACTTTTGATTTTTTAATTTTTCACACAATTTGTCCACCAGAGGGCGCTCTTCTACCATACAAGTGGGCTTGGTTTTGCAATATTTGGGGTTTGTAGTCAAAATGGCACCCTGTCTGAACAAACAAACCAGTTAAGCCTTTTGTTTTACCAGGAGTGCATATAAAGGCAGTGAGTCAACACGTGCAGCGACTACGTAGCTACACCATGTTCCTCTTACATAAGCACTGGCACCAACTCTGCAGCAAGTCCGAGCTTCCGTTTAAAGCAGGCCTCATGACTCACCCAGTTGTTTTTTCGTCCTCTGTTTTTTTTCCTATAGGCATTAACTCATTCTCTCTCTCTCTTTCTCTGTTATTTTTCCATGCTTTGGGTGTGGCAGATTGACGCGCATGTGATGCTGCTCTCTCTTTCTCTGGGCTGATGGTAGGTTGTGCAGTTCGGATTCCTGAGCAGTGAGTGTACCAGACACACCCAGCCTGACAGGCATGAACTGGAAGGTTTTTGCACTGCACTGCATCTTTTTCATCACCAGCCTCTACAGAAACATGCCCAAATTCTTATCAGTCCAGACCGGCCCAGACCCCTAAAACCACTGCACTCGGCCTATCTTTGAAACCCATAACCACCACCCCAACTCCAACTTCCTTAGTTGTATGGAAACAGACTTGTGTTTATTTTTCCTGGCTTGCTGCGAGGATAGGCGGAGCCCCCCACTCTCGACCAATCAGAAGACTTCCACGCTTGGGGGACGGTCAACAGCTGTTGAAGTGGTGGAGTGGGAGGAGCTAAAAGCTTCTAGCTTGACTGCTGGGTGTGTTTCTGTTAGTATATACGTGTATGTGTGCAAAAGGGATATATTTTGTACATTTCAGGCCGAGGGAATTTGAAGTGACTCTCTTTTAGATTGGATTACAGGAGAACGTGAAACAGGACACTCTCGGTTTTGTCACAGATGGTATGTATCTACAGCTCTTGCAGATCTGTCTGTGGTTTCCTGTCGTTGTACCTACCTATAGCTGAGGACTGTGCCAGCTGCACCGCAGTTTGTGGAAACGATTACAGTGCATTTGGCACGAAAGAAGCTGCGCTTGTTTCGTTGTTGCCTGAGAGAGAAAAGGCCTTAGTTAATTTCTTACCTTCTTGTCTGATCAGACTTCGTCTAAACTATCACAAAACTGTTTAAACAGATGGTTACTAAGATTAATGTTTTATGTTTACTGCATTGGTTTTGAGTTAAGAAGGTTTTAAGCAAGTTTATGAGAGATGTCTGTCACTATGCTCACATTTTTTAAATGTTTGTGACCTCAGTGTGCCATTTTCAGATTTTGTAACCTTCCATTTTGACCTATGCTCATGGCAAGAAGTAATATTTCATGTCTGAAGCATAGCTGGATAATTAATTCATTTTGTAATGCAACAAGCGTGCTACACCCTATCTGATTGGTTGCAGATTTTGGTTTAAGGTGACAACCAGATGAATTCTAGCATAGACTTTCTTAGTGTACACTAGTGCCATCATGAAATGTTTTGGAAATCTACATCCTCACTTTTACCTTAAATTGCTGAGCAATTGTGGGCTTAAAAGAACGCAGTTGTGGCATCTACAAAACTATTTAAACAAACTATTTGCATTGATTTTTCTCAGTTCTACTATAGTATACCATTCACAAGCCTATACTTTGCTGCTGGCCATTTAGTACATGCTTGAAGTGCATACTTGATGGTTGCAAGTAGCAACTTGAAGTCATTTTCCACATCCAGGCAGGATGCTACCTCATAATAATGTTATGGCATTAGTAACGTAAAAGCCAACTTTTAAGTCATAATCGGTCAGAATCTTGCATCATTTGGATAAATCACTTCTTTAGTCTCAAAACTGATTGTAGTCACTTGACAAGTTGGTCTACTTGAAGTTTGCTACTGAACCTCTCTTTATGCTAGTAATGCCTGCCCATCCTTAAACCTGAATGTCGTATAGTCATTACATCTCAGTTGTCATAATACAGAAATGTTGTCGTCATAGCAGTTAGCTAATGACAAGCGTTTTGAATGAGAAACCTAAGACATCACACTTTGTATAACCACAGAGGGTTTATGAGTGTACTTTTGTGGTGATTTGGGTGGAGACGTGCGTTACTCATGATTTTTGTTAAAGAATTGAATCAAACAATGACGTAACTACTGACAAAAGGCCTATAAAGTGTATTTTTTTCCTATTTAGTACTACTGTTGAGGGAGTTTGAGTTATTGGGATGTAAGAATCAATGCTAACATTGATGCTAACTTATGTTTACAAATCACCAATTGTTATGCTAAAAGGGTGTGTCTAAAGATTCAACGTGCGACTCCACCAAATATGCTTCTTCAGTTTGGTTAAATTAGAAGAGGGCAGTGGCTCATAGGTTGAAACAGGTTGGAGAAGACCTGTGTGCTTTGTACCTAACCCGTGTTGCTATTTCCTTTGTAACATTCGCTAACGCCTGCTAACAAGCTGTGGTTTCGGGAGGAGTTGTCAAACTTGGACTGTCCTGCTAAATGTGAGGAATAGTTAGATTGTCTGTCAGGAATTGTGAACACTGTGATAATGAGATAACAATGTGAGCTTGTCATTGAGTCATGTATGCATTTGGGCCTATTTTGGGGTGTTGACACATTTCTATGTCGATGACGTCAGCGAAACCCATCCTAGACTATGTTAATCATAACATTTCACAAAAGAAATATTTCAATCGCTGACTCTATTATTATTTATAGGATTGTCTGTTGTGGTTACATTGAGATCTCTGAAATGTTTACTTTTGTTTTTATGTGCGCTGAGTCAGCATCAAATTCATTTTGGTGCTTATGCACTTTGTCCTTTCAAATGGTACCTGCCCTGTGTTTACCTACAAATCTACCCATAATGCTTTCTTTTTTATTGCTGAGCATGCATGGTGTTTACCTGCCTAAAAAGCATGTATCTAGGTGGTTTCTTGCACGCAACGTTTAGCTCTACACCCATGCTCATTCAATTCATGTACTCACAGTCGTTCTATGGGTTTCCACCTTCTGTAGTATTGTTGTTGAATGGGTTGAGTTATGTTTTATTATTGGTGTTGCTCATGTGTCTTTATTTAGTGGCGCAGGGAACGAACTCCAAGTGTTCATGTGCACTAAAGGCCAATGCACAGCTTATTTGGGAGCGAAGTGTCATTGGCGGTCAGATATCAGAACAATAGCAAGGACTGAGCTTTAAAACTTCCTGAATAACAGTTCTGTGAGATCTTTCTTTTGATTTAAAGATGTGGTAGAAGTTGTGGCCTAGAGGTTATTGCATATGCGCATATTTTTATGTCTGCCTTGTTTCATTTTCCTATCCCATTTCTCAAAATTCCCAATCCTTCTTGACTGACGGTGTCAAAAAACAAATAATTGTTCAAATAATTCTAATAATAATAACTGATTGATATTATTGCAATAATAATTCAATACTAATAATAGTAGTACTTAAAAGTCTAATCGTAAGTATAAAAAATATTTTTATTTATTGTTTAAAAATGACGTTCAGTTAATTTGGAAAATTTTAAGACTATAATGCTTGACACTTGTAATAATTGTTATTAGTATAATAAGTAATATTAATTATTATTTTATTAATATTACTGTTTCAATTTATTGGAAATAATACAAAAAATGTATCACTTATCATATTTTGATATCATTACATATGTGTTTATTTGCTTCTTAATGACTACATCCAGTAAACTGAAGAACATTAAGAAAGTAAAAGAAGAAAATAGTCTTTAAAAAGAAGAAGTGGTCTTTAGATTTTTGTTTATATTTTATTAAGTTCCTCTGACCTGCCATGACAACCATGTAGTATGTTTTCTGAGAATCACGGAGGTCATTTAGGGCAACGCAACACAATCAAAACATGTCAAGTTTAATTATATTAAAATATACTGTAATGTTAAGTTTAATGAGGAGTTATGTGGACTTCAATTTTGGACCAATGAGATTTCACCATGAGTGGGGCTTTTCGGTGCTGTATAAATAGAAATTACGCTACTAACAAAATGACTAATCACTAATAACTCTGAGTTGGCCTAAAACCTTGGATTTTAAAGGAAGAGCTTTTACTACATGTGTAACATTGACTATTTACCTGTGTCATTATTTCTTTGTATTTCATCATTAACAATCCACCCTCATTCAGTACATAACCTAAAACCTGCTGAGCTTGTCAGAACACTTTAAGGAACACCGAAGCAGTAAATCTATATGTTGTGTGCTCCTTGACACTTTGATGTTGACGAACCTTCTGGGTAGAAGAGAAATAGAGAAAATGTAAAGGCCAATTAAAAAAAAGCCATTTCATCCTTAAGCAGCTGTCACTGTAATAATATAGAACATCTGTGTTTAAAGGTTTTGTGTTAACAGCAAGCGTTTAGAGAGGACCACATACCATGAATAGCTAGAAGTGGTTGCCATGATTATGATGGTTTGGTGGTTAATGATCTTATCTGGTAATTTAGGAGCCCTTGTTTAAGATGCAGTCTGTGAACTGATGCAGCTACTGAACTACTTAGTCCTTACAGTAAGTCAGCTAGGGTTGTTAATGCTTCAGAGTTCAGAGAAGTATAGATATCTATCTATCTATTAATAGTGATGTAGGCTGCCTGATTAGAAATCAAACCTTGCGCTTTGGATTTTGCTCGAATTTGAAATCATTCACACATTTAAATGTGTTTAATAAGATGCGATCACTGGGTTTCTCCTCTCTGTGATTCAGCATGACTTCATGTTTCAAACTGAACTCATGATTTGCATGTGATTCTGGTTGTTTTTAACGTAGCGAGAAGGTCAGGGATAATAATGGGTTCAGTAAGCCTAATGTATTTATTGATAGCAGCAGTAATGCTTTTTATAATAATGTAAATGCATTGTTTTCTCAAACGCTCCACTTTTTCCTGTCTTTCTTTTTGCAGTCTCAGCAAGTCACACCCACCTCAACATCTCAGGTCTCCACAGCGAAACCTGCACAATATGAGGTAAAATACTTCATTGTTTTCAGTCATTTTGTTTCCATCTATTTACATTATCTCATTTATTTGTCTGATGGAAAGATTCCATTTCCAGTCTACAGCTTTATCGACCTATTGTGTCTCCACTGGATGTTGATAGCCATCCGCATTTTCTTCCTTGGAAGTGTTCAGGTGTCTGTTCTATGAGAGAAGTTACTGTGTTTTTAAGAGGTGTGGTGTCGTAGCTGAATGGAAAACTGGGAAAACTCTTCTGTCTATTCAGATAATGTGTTAAATGCCTAATAAGAGCTTCAAAAATGCTCTTCAGAAACCTACGGGTGACGTCACAGACACTACGTTCATGTTTTTTACAGTCTATGGGTAAATGCTGTTCCTCTGAGAATGTGGAAAGCTACTTTGTTGCCTTCCCTCAAGCTATAGAAAAAAGTTTTGCGAGTTTTTCTCTCGCAGTTCTTTTTTTCTCAGAATTGTGAGTTATAAAGTCAAAATTGCAAGGTATAAACTTTCAGTTTTGACTTTTTTCTCAGAATTGTAATTTGAACTTGCAATTGCAAGTTACAAAGTCAAAATAGCAAATTCTTTTTGTCTCGCAATTCTGACTTTTTCCTCACAATTGCTCGTTTGTATCTCACAATTCTTACAGACTTTTTTTCTCATAATTGTGCTGTATCTCACAATTCTTACTGACTTTTTTTCTCATACTTGTGAGATATAAACTTGCATATGCGAATTGTTTTTATCTCATAATTCTGATTATATCTGATTTTTCGCAATTTTGAGTTTATAGTTTATATTGAGTTTATATTCTGAGAAAAGAAGTCAGAATTGTGAGATATAAACTTGGAGTTGTGAGTTATAAAGTCCAATTTTGAATGGGAAAAAAGACTGATATATTCTCAGAGTATATAGAGTTTATATTTCACAATTCTGACTTAACTCGCAATTCGCAAAAAAAAATCAGAATTGTGTGACAAAGTCAAGTTCAGGTTCAAGATAATGAACTCGCATTTCTGAGAAAAAAGTTAGAATTGTAAGTTTATATCTCACTTTATGTCTCACAAGTCTGATTTTATAACTCGCAATTGACCCTTCGCAAACAGTTCGATTGACAGGCGATCTGACCAATCATAATGCAGAATCTGCCATTCTATCCGACAGGAGAATCAGAAAGAGAGTAGATTAACTTCAGTGGATTTAAGCTTGAAATATTGTGTGTATTGACGTCTTTATGCTGTCGAAATAAAATACGTTGTGATGTTTATTCGTGGTTTTTTTTTGGTTTTTTTTTAAGTAAAAACAAAAATGTGGAAAGATACGCATTTCATTTCATCTAATAATACACTGACACTAAAGAGCCACAAAACGGTATTTATTGTTAGAATTTCTTTAAAAAATTACCACATTTTTAAAGCTGACACCTTAAGAAATAACCAAGGAGGGTGGGTTTTTGCGAACGGTCAACTGTGTCGCACTTCTGAGGAAAAAAGTCAGAATTGCGAGTTTATATCTCAATTCTGAGAAAAGAATTTTATTCTGTGGTGAAAATGGGCTTCAACAGAATGTCATAGAAAACCTGTGGTCTAAAGGTATGGGAACCGTGAAGGTAAAAAGGGAGAAGAATAAACATTTTGGTAACAAAATATGTAACAATTTTTGTGAAGAGAAAAAAAAAAAAAAGAAACCTGAACACTTTCCAGTGCAAAAGTCCCTACCACAGTACTAGGGTTTTGTGGGTGGTTGTCGAGACGCTTGATTTAACAAGCAGAACCGTTAAAATCTACAGGAGGACAGAGAATACAGCATAGATATATAAGAAAAAGAGGTCTTTATACTTTTGGATTTAAATGGACTCTTAGGGGATTTTGTTGGTTGTTTTTTGAGACTTAAAATTTGACTTTTTGGAGAACAGAAATGTTCTTTTCATTTTTCTCGTGGTTATCTGTTGCCTCGGACAGAGCATGTTGGGATATTTGGTTGTGGCAGGACATGGTGTCTCCCATGAGGAGTGTCTGCCCTATGACTCACTTTCCTGAATCTAGTTACAGCCGGAGTTTGCTTTTGATTTGCTTGCTTGTAACTGCCGTTTGATTGCCGTGTGATTGTTAATGGTAACTCTCAACACCAAAACTCCCTGGTTAATAAGTTTCTATATCTGGTCAAAATAAAGGTCATGTTCACGTCCCTATACAAATAAAGATCTGCCCAGAGAAAGTGTTTTGCTATACTATAGTTGATGCCATCAGGGAACATCTGAGCTTCAGACCTAGGTTTGAATCTGTCTTGATTTCATTGCCTGATCATTCTGATATATGATTGCCATTTCACGTCTGCATTGTAGAAAGGAACTGCGCAGTCGTCTACAGCAGCTGTGACTGTCAAACCCGGCACCACACCTGCAACTCCAGCAGCTCTTTCAGGAGCATCTGCTGCGGGAGCTGCAGGCGGTGGAGGATTCTCCTCCACTCAGAAAGGACCTTCTCAAGTCACGCCACAGGTAGTCACCATCCGTCTGCTGAATTTTGTTGGACTACGGGCTTATTTACACCTTCCTCAGACTGGGTTTCATCAGGGCCACACTGCACTTTTTCTTCAAAACTTCTTTCTTAAAAGCCTTTCCTAACTTTCTTTCATTCTTGGTTAACATTTTTGGTGAACACTAACACAACACTTCTGGGCTGTTTCCATTTTCAAAACATCTGGAAAGCATCTGTGACTGTTTTTTGCACAAACTTCTGTCTAATGGAGATGGTGTTTTTGGTATTTGTTCTTTGGGTTACTTTTTGGACGCCGCCTCAAGCAACATCAAGTTTAAAGTCTCTCCTCTGCCATTTTGAAACTAAATCTGCATGTGCGACCCCATCTGCAATCCATCTTCATTTGGTTTCGTCCATCCATCTCATCTCATCTTCATACTTTAAAGTGCATCTTGAGTATCCGCTGTATTCCGTTCTTACACCTGCATACTGATTGCAGGCCACAGTCACTAAACCCACACCTGCACCCTCTCCTAAAGTCCCAACTGTGAGCTCTGGGACTGGACCTGCTGGAACGACAGCAGTGAAGCCCACAGACCCTCTGAAAAGCAAGGCCCAGGTACACCAATGCACAGCATTCATTGGCGTTCTGGCTTCTCTTGTCCATCTTCTTCTGCAAAACATGACTTCATCGATATGTAGCTTTTGTGATATCATCTTCTGCAAGCCAGCTATTGCTGCTTTTACTTCAGGAATTCTCTTTTGATAGATAGTCCAATCTCAGCATGTCTCATCAATGTATCTTTCATACAGTTGTGAGGAGTTGCATCATTGCACTCCTGTAAAGATAAGACCAATGTCTTATCTCTCTATTCTTTCACTTTTTGGTTTTGCTTTGGCTGCGCAATTGCTCGGTTTTGTTTAGAAATTTAATTTTAATGCGGTGCGTATGCTCCTGATAGAGTACAACCATTCCGTCATCCAAACCGGGACCTACTAAGGTGGATCCGGGTGTTGTGAAGCCCTCAGCCCCAGCCGTTGCCCTAAAACAGACAAGCGCTCCAAAGGTACTTTAATGGAATGATGGACGATCACAGGAAGTGCATCAAAATTTCATCAGCATTCTTATTTTACCCTTCTCATCTTAAAGATAAAATGCAAGATGTTTGTGCTTGGAAAAAAGCACTCAGTGTGTCTTATTGGATTTTAAAAGGGCTTTTGAGGGAAATACTTTACTAATTTTTACTAACTGCTACCACAAGGTCTGAACTCAACTCGACACATTTCAAAACATTGTTGGTCCAGATAGCAAATGTACAGTGGCAAAAAAATGTTACAAAGGCTGTGAATCATCTGGAAAACATGGTGCTCTATTTTACGCATTGTATTTGTGTGCAGTTGACACACGACATAAAACTTGTTTTTTTAGATTTCAGGTTAATTTATACTAATAGGAATAAGACAGTGTATATTTCAGGTCCTGTAATTGGTCACCATTTCTTTTAGGTTTTTTCACAATTTTTAATCACTTATTTTGTCTTCAGTTGTTCATTTTCTGAACATTATAATGATTTTGTGGTGTAACAAGTACTTTTTTTTCTTCCCATGTAGTCACTCAGTTAATATAAGCTCATTTAATATCTTAAGCAATAATTATGCTTTTAAATAGTAATTAAAAAGTAAAAATACATACAATATATATATATATATATATATATATATATATATATACTTTTTTCCACATCAGTCTACACTCCATACACCATAATGACAAAGCGCAAAACAGGTTTGTAACAACTTTGCAAATTTATTAGAAATAAAAAACTGAAATGATTCCATTGCATAAGTATTCATACCCTTTTCTAGGACACTTGAAATTTAGCTCTGGAGCATTCATGTCACTTGTAGATGTTACTACACTCCGAGTGGAAAATTCATTTGAATGAGTACAATTTGAAAAGGTCTAACAGCTGAAAATCGATATCCTAAGCCCTGAGGTCAAAAGATCTGCCTGTAGAGCTCAGAAACAGGCTTGCATGAAGGCACAAAGAGTTGCATTGAAGGTTTACAGAAGCATGTAGTTTCCATTATTCATAATGGAAGATGCTTGGAACAACTGGGACTCTTCCTAGAGCTGGCCTTCTGGCTAAACTGAGCATTCGATGGAGAAGGGCTTTAGTTATAGTAGTGACCAAGAAACTGATGATCACTCTAGTTGAGCTCCATGATCATATATGCTGGTCTTTATGGCGGTGTGGCCAATCTCAATCCTCTCCTCTGTGAAGACACACAAAAACCCACATCGAATTTGCAAAAAAGCACCTAAAAGACCATTAGACTGTGAAAAACAAGATTCTCTGGTCTGATGAACCTCAGTTCCAAACATCATGTTTGAAGGAAACCAGGCACTGCACGTCACCTGTAGAGTACCATCCCAACAGTAAAGTGTGGTGGTAGTAGCCTCTGCCCTGGGGGCCTTTTTTTCAGCAGCAGGGACTGAAGGACTCGAGGAGAATGCAGAACCTCAGAAGTTTCACCATCCTACAGGACAATGACCCTAAGCACACAGCAAGAGTGACTTAGACAACTCTGTGAATATCCTTGAGTGGCCCAGCCAGAGCCTTGGCTTGAATGCAATCAAATATTTCTGAAGAAACTTAAAATTGTCTGCCAGCCCCCATCCAAGCTGACAGAGCTTGAGAGGTGAAGAATGGCAGATATGCAAAGCTTGACGCGTCATACCCAAAAAAACTTGAGGTGCTTCAACTAAGCACTGAGTTATGAATACTTATGCAATGTACTTATTTCAGTTTTTAATACATTTAGCAAAGTTGTCACAAATCTGTTTTTTGCTTTGTCATTATGGTGTATGGAGTGTAAACTGATGTGGGGGAAAAAGTAATTTAAAGCAGTTTAACATTCGGCTGCAACATAAAACGTGAACAAAATGAAGGGGTATGAATACTTTCGCAAAGCACTGTTTGCCACACAAAATTTCTGTCTATTCATTATAGCATCCTGAAAAAAAGTTTAATAGTTTCCACAATGTTTTCAACTGTTTCTTGAGCAGCAAATCAACATAGTAGAATGATTTCTGAAAAATAAAGTAATGATGCTGAAAATTCAGCGTTACATCACAGAAATAAATATAATTTTAAAATATAATAAAATAGAAAACACTAATAATGACATTTTATTTATATTTCTGTATTTTATAACTCTTTTTGATAAATGTAAGTGTAAGAGACTTAAAAAAACAAAAACTTTTGAATGGTAGTTTACTGAAAAATCCTCCCAGAGGAAAATATGTAGCGCAGTCCAGATATGTCAGTATAATAAAGTTATTTTGCTTTGTGCCGCAGGTGCAAGTGGAAGTGGGTCCTCCAGGAGCTAAAGTCAGTACGGAGGTGAGTTTACATGCTGGCTTTATCTTTGTGGTTTGTGTTGTGTAATTATCAGATACTCTGTATGGTTAAAACATCCCACTGAGTGTATTTTTATGCGTGTTTGTAGGAGTTAGATCCATTTGATGCCCTGTCTGGCACTTTACCACCATCACAACCTGTGGCTCCTAAAGTCCCAGTATTCACTGGACCAGAAGTCAGAGAGGTACGGGATGGATGTAGATATTTGAGTGATGTATATTTAAAACTTAAGCAATAATCCTAGCATGAGTTTGTGAATGTTGATAATTTAACAGCCTGTGTCTTTCTACACGTGTGTTTACTAACGGAGTGTATTGCATGTCTCAGCCAAATGTAAAAGCAGAAAAGGGTGTTTTCTGTGGTGAGAGAGATGACACATTGCCGCCCGGATACAGACGAGCAGACCTGGTCAGTTGGAGATCGTACATATCATTAACCTTTTCTTTTTTCCATTACTTCATCTTGTTAGTAGTTAAAGTTATACCAAAAAGTTCATACCAAAAATACGTTGTTTAGACAGGGATGATTTGGTTTCTACCATGCAACACAATATAAGGATTATTCATGGAGATGAAAATGAACAGAAATGCATCAAAAAGCATAATAAAAGTAGTCTTAAAAAGGGCTTTTGTGATATATTACAAGTCATACTTTCTTTTTTGGGGTGAAAAACTCTCTTCCCTCTCCTCACATTTCTGATTTGTTTCCCTCTTAAAAAATGCCTTCTTGAAACCTGTGTTTTCATAAGCATTGTTTTATGCTTATTTTTCAGGAAAATTTTTCAGTTTGATGTTTTAGTCAGCTTTGAGTCTGACCATTGTTAATTTGTCCATTCAGGAAAAGAGAACACCTGCTGGAGTTCCTGAAAAGCCTAAAGATGTTCCCAAGGTAGGAGAATTGCAGAGGCCTTTTATTGCTAGTGTGTTCAGTGTGTTGTTTTCAGCCTATTTCTAATCATGTGACTCACATTCTTGTAGATCACACTCACTTGTAAAGTCAGTGTTTACTTGCCTACTGCCTACTTGCCATTGGGCCTCATGCACTAAAAAAACACAAGTTGTTTTGTGCACAAAGTTACATACACCACCAGTCAAATGTTTTTTTTGTTTTTAAAAGAAGCCTCTTCCGCTTATCAAGCCTGCATTTATTTAATCAAAAGTACAGCGAAAACAGTAAAATTCTGAAATAATATTACTATTTAAAATAACTGGTTTCTATTTAAATATATTTTATAATGTAATTTATTTCTGTGGTCAAAGCTAAATTTTCAGCATCATTACTCCAGTCTTCAGTGTCACATCATTCTAATATGCTGATTTGCTGTTCAAGAAACATTTTTTATTATTATCAATATTTAAAACAGTCAAGTACATTTTTTTCAGGATTCTTTGATGAATAGAAAGATCCAAAGATCAGCATTTATTTTGGGTTTTTTTTCTTTTTTTTTTCTTATAAATGCTGTTCTTCTGAAATTTCTATTCATCAAGGGAACCTGAAAAAAAAATCTACTCAGCTGTTTTCAACATAGCAGCAAATCAGAATATTAAAATGATTTTTGAAGGATCATGTGACTTGAGTAATGCTGCTAAAAATTCAATGTTGAAATCACAGGAATAACTTACATTTTAAAATATATTCAAATTAAAAACAGTTATTTTAAATAGTAAAAAAAATTAAAATTGTACTGTTTTTGCTGTACTTTGGATCAAATAAATGCAGGCTTGGTGAACAGAAGAGACTTCATTAAAACATTAAAAATCTTTTGACTGGTAGTGTATTTGTTTGTTATTACTTTCAATGTAATGTTGAATAATTTATGCCTATACCCTTACATACTCTGTTTTATGCATGATTTATCCCACATCAATTTATAATACACATAATATTTGTTAACAATTATTATAGGCATGCGTGGTTATTCAGTTTCAAATAATATGAACATATATTTAACAAAAAGCTAATTCCATTATAACGCCATTAGGAGTCTGTCAGATGTTTTTATTATTTTAAGTTAACTGTACTTTTTTTTATTAGTGTTACTATTATGTTTTTCTTTTTTACAATAAAATATTTAATAATATTTTCTGTTTTAGATAAATTTAGAATAAAATATGAACTTTAATTAATCATTATTTATATAATATGTACATTCAGTGAATAATGCCAGTAGTTTACTGTTACACTCAGTCATTCTGTCATGCATGACTTGTTTATGAGACATTTGACATCTCACTGATATTCACTCACGTCTTTGCATTATTCTTCATGCCTCTTTCTCTATTTTAGTGCCAAATATTTAGCTTGTTCTAAGGGTGTTGGCTAGCAAACAGAAGCAAACACCAATCCATCACTCATTCACTTTCAGCACATACACTCATCTAACCTGTGCTGTATATTACTCGTTATGCAACACAAGTTTTCTGTAAACATCCTTCGCCCACCCTTCAGTTCTCAGAATATTATGATAACAGTCTCAACATTTGATACAGCTTTTCAGATTGTGTTGTCCTGGTCGTTCAAACAGATCTCAGCTTTTTCAGCTGGTGGTTGTTTTATAAGTTAGCGTGTAAGAGCAGCGTGTTATTAATGTCGAGCTCTTGGTATGCAGAGGGTGTGTCTGTACTTTTCCTGCCAGGGCGCATGCTGTTTGTTATTACCTCAAAATTGAGCTTGGGGCTCCCTCTAATGGTCTTTCCTAGAATTACATCATTAGACATCTTCGTCACTTTTTCTGCAGTTGCATAATTTTCATTAATGTCTGCTCGTTTGATGTTTTCTTAAAGCCTATAAGCACAGACGATGCGCTGGACTCCCTCTCAGCTGGGTTTGAGTCTAAAGCTCCTGCTCCTAAGAAGACAGATGTGGTGAGTATCTTGACAGCAGTTTGTTATTTATTTGCTTAAAGGGTTGGTTCATTAGTTCTGTCATTAGTTACTCACCCTCACGTTGTTCCAAACCCGTATGACCTTCGTTCATCTTCGGAACACAATATAAGATATTTTTGATGAAATCCTTGAGGTCTCTGACTCTCCATAGACCGGTACTACCACGTTCAAGGCACAGAAAGTACCAAAATGTTCGTTCATCTTCGGAACACAATATAAGATATTTTGATGACATCTTTGAGGTCTCTGACTCTCCATAGACAGGTACTACCACGTTCAAGGCACAGAAAGTACCAAAATGTTCGACAAAGAAGGCCATATGACATCAGTGGTTCAACTGTAATTTTACGAAGTTACTTTTTTGCGCAAAGAAAACAAAAATATCGACTTTATTTCACATTTTCGGCTCCACTGCATCACTTGTGGACGCGCGTTCACGAGAGCACCCCAACGCGTACGTGTGGCTGTAAACGCTAGAAGGGAGACAGCTGTTGCTACTGGGTATGCGCACTTCAATCCAACGTTATTTTTGTCACACTGTACAACAATAATACTGTTTTTGTATTACAGTAAGGGCTAAGTTTAGGGCTGGGGTAGGTTTAGACATTAATGAAATGCAATCTAATAGGTGGGAAAAATTAATTTAATAACGCCGGATCTGGGTCAGCGCCACACGCTGTGTTGTCAAGTACACGGTTTTCCCGCGGAATTGGGCTACTGTTGCAGTGTGTTGTTTTTGATGTCCGCGGGTTGAAGTGACCTCAATAACGTCATATTTAGCCCTTGAAATACGAATTTACCAGGGAACCCCGACAAAAAAACGGGTTTTTTGTTCCCCGGAACGCGATTTTTAATGGGCGACCCCCCTCAAAACGCGGTTGGGCTAGTTTTTGGTTAGTTTTGAGTAGCAATCGGGCGGGTTTTGTTTTGAAAACCTGGCAACCCTGGCCACACGTTTGCGTAACGATAACTTACTCTCGTGAACGCGCATCCACAAGTGATGCAGTGGAGAGTGGCAAAAATTATTCTCGTAGCTTCGTAAAAGTACAGTTGAACCACTGATGACACATAGACAACTTTGTCGATCATATTGGTACTTTTCTGGGCCTTGAATGTGTTAGTACCCTTGCTGTATATGGGAGGGTCAAAGACCTCTCGGATTTTATCAAAAATGTCTTAAATGTCTCACAAGTTTGGAACGACATAAGGGTGAGGTAATTAATGACAGAACTTTAATTTTTGGGTGAACTAACCCAAGTCAGGTACTTTTTCATGCCATGCACAGACCCCCAGTTATAATGATCCCTTTGCAATGGAATTTTATTTAAATATGTTTTTTCATTGTATATGGAAAATATTTGGTATTTTGTAAATGAAATAAGATGTTAAATATAATTGTTTTTTTTTTTAAATATATAGCTTTAAAAAACAACATTAAGTTGAAATTTAAAAAATCTTGGCACCCTTTTGCAACCCACTTTGAAAATCCCTGGATTGAGATATATTATTAGACTGTTTGGTTATGTATGCATTGTTGTGACTTAATGCATAGTTTTGTTTCTGTGCATAATATTTATTCACTGTCTTTCAGAAAACTGAAACGATAGGAGCAGTCGATGTTCGTTCAGCAGGCATGTCTAACTTTGCTCCCCCTCCACCCTCTCAGCAGGTAACAACATTTTAAAACACTACAGCATTATTTAACTCTTTCCAAAAAACTAAACGTGTGTTTCTCCTTGAGCAGAAACAACTGGCAACATCTCAACCTGCTACTGTAACCAGATCAGCTGCTCCACCAGCTGACAAGAAACCCAGGATAGATACACCTGCACAACCCACTAAACCTAAGACAGATGCGGTCAGTAAAAAAATAATATTCATTAAATATCACCCAAAATTTAAATACTGTCATTAATTACTCATGTTGTTCCAAACCTGTAACACAAATTAAGATATTTTTGATGAAATTCGAGAGCTTGTCTGACCCTGCATAGACAGCAAGGGATCTACCATGTTCAGGGCCCAGAAAGGTACGAAGAACATTGACTAAATGAACCACTGACATCACATGGACAATTTTGTCGATATTCTTGATGCCTTACTGAACGTGGTAGGACCCTGTCTATGGAGGGTCAGAAAGCTCTTGGATTTCATCAAAAAGATCTTGTGTTCTGAAGATAAACTAAGCTCTTATAGGTTTAGACAGAATTTTCATTTTTGGGTGATGTATCCCTTTAAGGATTTAATATTTTAGATATGTTAGTCAACATATTTTAATTTTAAATAAACTGAAATTGTGTCCATTTTCTCTTCCTCCTCCAGACGGACAACTCCATGTCGCTGGACGCTCTCAGCGCTTTGGGCGACACACTGGGTGCTCCAGAACCGCCCAAGAAATTACCTGAACTCAAGCCTGGACAGATAGTTGATGTAACACTTCTGTTTCTTTCATAGATTTTATATTTATATAAGTGTAATTATCTTCGTCTGTAGAAGTACTGGTACTAGTTTTTTTAATAATTTACATGTTTTTGAGCAGGAGAAGAAAGTGAAATCAGAGAAAGGTGTTCGTGTTGGGGAGAGAGAAGACACACTCCCACCAGGTTACAGATTCACAGAGGAAGAGCTCATGAAATATCCTCCACCTGAGAAACAGGTCAGACATCAAATTCTGTTATCATTAATATCTAATATTTTACATCATCTGAGAATGTTGATTTATGTGAGCAGAAATTAGTTGTAATAATAGTGCATTGTGATTGGCTAATGTCACTGGATGCTGTGTTCTGATTGGTGGATGTCTCTCTCAGCCCTCACTGAGCTCAGACGATGCACTGGACATTCTTTCTGGAGGTTTTACAGAGCCCGTAGCAGCACCTGTCGTAAAGGCCTCTGTTCCTCCTGCACAGGTGATAATTTATAATAATTTTCATTAAATTGAGATGCCTTAAGAGCAATATCACAAAGCTAATGATGTGCATTCAGATAGATAAACACTTAATTTGTTCTGTCATAATTTAGTCACCCTTAAATTACAAACCTGTATGAATTTGTTTCTTCTAAACACAAAATAAGATATTTTGAAGAATGTTGGTTACCAACAGTTACTGGTAGCCATTGACTTCCATAGCTTTTTTTCCCTACTATGGAAGTCAGTGGCTGCCAGCTGTTTGGTTATTAACATTCTCCAAAAGATCTTCAACGTACAGTTTGAAACAACTTGAGAGTGAGTATTTTTGGGTGAACTATCCCTCAAAAGGCATTACTTTATGTTAGCGTTCATTAATTAAACAAAATTATTGCATTATGTAGGATTAAGCGTTTAAATAGTTGTTTAACCACTGGCCATTTTTCAAATCAGGAAACAAAGAAACCTGCTGGTGTTCCTGAGAAGACTAAAGATGTTTCCAAGGTAGGACAGTCATGGAGGCCGTTTACCGTCAGTGTTTATTTTGAGATAATGACTGGCTGATTGTGCATTGTATTACTTTTGGCTACTTGCCAAATGAATAAGTGCACATGAAATATGGATTAGCTTTGAAATTGCTTTATTATGGGATAAGAGCATGTAAAGTGACACAAAAGACATTTGGAAAAATGGTCAGTTGTGCAATATAGCATACATGATAGAATTATAATTGAAGACAGAATGCAGTTATTAACCTAAGTATTCCAGATTGCTTTGTAACAATGCAAATCATTTTGTGTTAGTGCTTCGCTTGCAGATATTAATCTGGTTGCTTTTGTCTTTCTAATCTTCTTTTAGGCTAAAATGGATGAATTATCAGCACTGGATGCTTTGGCAGGCGATTTCGTTCCTGCACAGTCTGCGCCTAAGGTTGGTATATTGCTTGATTCATATCAGTGATATTATTGCACACAGTGCAGTATTTCCTGTTTTTGTCTTCAGCCAGAAGATGATTTTTCTATTCTATTCCGTTCTGTTCTCATGTGCTGTAGGTTTCGTCAAGCGCTCCTAAAACTCTCCCTCCACAAACGTCACAGACAGATGAGGTATTGCAAATACTGGACAAAAATTGTTTGCATACAAGTCACAAAAAATATGAAATTAGTCATACTAAGCATATCAGTAGTGTTTATTGTGTTTTAATGTTTAAACCGATGTTCATCTTTTGGACCCTACATATTTTTAATATCAGTGTCTAATTCTGTCCTGCTCTCTCATATGTGTAGGACGCTCTCAGCGCTTTGGGCGACACACTGGGTGCACCAGAGCCACCCAAAAAAGAACCTGAAGTCAAACCCAAGGACATTGTTCATGTAATATTCCTATACTACTTCTCTTTTTAATTTACAAATGTAAATGTAGCATAGATGTCATGGCTACATTTGTAATAACTAAATGTTCCTTTTTGAGCAGGAGAAGGATGTGACATCAGAGAAGGGAGTTCGTGTTGGAGAGAGAGAAGACACACTCCCACCAGGTTACCGATTCACAGAGGAAGAACTTAAGAAATATCCTCCTCCTCCAAAAGAGGTCAGACATTGAATACAATATTAATGTCTTATTATTTTTCTATTATTATTTTAATATTCTCTATCCATTAAGAATGTTGATTTATGTGAGTAATGAGATTGAGTAATAATGGTTTGTTGTGATTGGCTGCTGTCACTACATGCTGTGTTCTGATTGGTGGATGTCTCTTTCAGCCCTCACTGAGCTCAGACGATGCACTGGACATTCTTTCTGGAGGTTTCACAGAGCCCGCAGCAGCACCTGTCGTCAAGGCCCCTGTTCCTCCTGCGCAGGTAATAATTTATAATAATTTTTATTCAAATGAGACGTCATAAGAGCAATGTTACGTGGTACAATACTTATGATGTGGATTAAACACTGTTCATTTGTTTATTCAGAAAGAGAAAAAACCTGAAGCGGTTCCAGAAAAGACTAAAGATGTTCCTAAGGTAGGAAAGCTGTTTTTCCTCAAAGTAGTTGTTTTAGAACAACTTTCATTAATAACATTAGCATTAGTACACATTCAAACAGTTGTTTAACCACTGTTTTTTCAAATCAGGAAACAAAGAAACCTGCTGGGGTCCCTGAGAAAACTAAAGATGTTGCCAAGGTAGGAAAGCTGTTGTTTTTAACCATTTGGTGTCTCCTGTTGTTAAAGTGATAGTTCATACAAAATGAAAGTTCTGTCATCATATACTCATCCTTAAGTTGTTCCAAACCTGAATAAATTTGTTTGTTCTGTTGAACACAAAAGAAGATATTTTCAAACAGTTGCTGGTAGCCATTGAGTTCCATTATTATTACAATTTCAAATGTTTTCTGTTTAATATAAACATTCTGATGTGCTCATTTGATGCTGAAGAAAGCTTTTATTATTATTATCAGTGTTGAAAATGGTTGTGCTGCAGTTTGATACTTTTTTTCAGGATTTTTAATGAATATAAAGATTAAAAGAACAGAATTTCTTTGAAAAATAAATTATAATTGTCTTTACTCTCAATTTTGGTCAATTAAATGCATACTTGCTAATTTAAAGCATATTTTTCTTAAAAAAAAAACAAAACAATAACCGTACTGTCCTAAAATGTTTGAATCATCTGTGTTTATTTAAATCTCTCCTTTTTTTTCTTACTGCTCTTTAGCCTTCAGATTGCGATTTGGCTTTAGATGCTCTTGCAGGTGATTTTGTCGCTCCTTCTTCTGCGTCTAAAGTTAAGTCTGCCGTCTCTGGCCCCCCACACGCTGACAGACAGGTAAATGTCTGATTTATCCATATTTGCACATATTATACATTTTCAGACTTTGATTCTATACTGACTTTCTCTTGTACTGTTTGTTGAAGTTGTCAGAAGATACCTCATCAGCTTTGGATGCCCTCTCAGACACTCTAGCAGACATTAAACCAGCCCCTGAGCCCGCCCCTGTCTCGCCTAAAGACGTTGTTAAGGTAAAACCCTTTTAACTAACCATTAGTAACCATTTTTTGACCATTTATTGAAATTAAGCTGGAAAAAACACCTTATTATTTTACAAAACAATACTGATTTGTAAAAGAATCGATTAGCCTTGCCTGTTTTCAGTTAATGAATGGAATATTGTAGCGCACTTCCCATCCAATAAATCGTAATAAGCTTTGTGCTTTTTCTTTTGATATAAAACAAAGTCTCCGATTTCTATATTCAAACAATAAATGGTGCTTTGTCACTGTTTAATGTGGAGTGACAGATCGCTGTCAGATCATCTCCTCATTTTAATACATTTCAGCACAAAATAAACACGAATAAACATTCAAAGGTATGTTAAAAAAAGAATACAACTTACCGAAATCCATATCCTGTCTCATGTAATCGCTCAATCCGTGTTTCAACTGCGGAAAGACGTCAGTATAGCTTGTAAACAATCTGTCACTTAACATCACATTTACCTAAAAAAAAAAAAACATATTTGGTAACCATGAACTCTTTAATCAGCTATAAATGTTAATTATTTTACCAAAATAAGAGGGATCATACAAAATGCATGTTATTTTTATTTAGTACAGACCTAAATAAGATATTTCACATAAAAGACATTTACATATAGTGCACAAGAGAAAATAATAGTTGAATTTATAAAAATGACCCTGTTCGAAAGTTTACATACATTTGATTCTTAATACTGTGCTGTTACTTGAATGATCCACAGCTGTTTTTTTTTGTTTAGTGATAGTTGCTCATGAGTCCCTTGTTTGTCCTGAACCGTTAAACTGCCTGCTGTTCTTTAGAAAAATCATTGAGGGCCCACAAATTATTTGTTTTTTCAGCATTTTTGTGTATTTGAACCCTTTCCAACAATACCTGTATGATTTTGAGATCCATCTTTTCACATTGAGGACAACTGAGGGACTCATGCAATATTACAGAAGCTTTTGAATTTGAATATTAGGCTAAATTTAACTTATTTTTCCTTCTGGGAAACAAGTATCATCTGTAGCTTATATAATAATGCCTTATTGTAGATATTTTAAACAAGGGTTCTAATCATTTGTTTGGCAAAGATGCTCATTTTACATGCAAATATTTATGTTTACATGCACTGTTTAAAGGCTCAGTTTCCTGTAACTCTGCCTAATGGGAAGGTGAAAATAGTCATGTACACTAAATGATGACAGCACTATATCCTGAAGTTCTCATCATTTCTCTTCCCAAAACAGGAAAAGAATGTAGTTGAGGAGAAAGTGAGCAAACCAGGTGAGAGAGATGACACCCTTCCACCAGATCATAGGTTCACAGAGGAAGACCGTAAGGTGACTTGATTCTCCGTCATGTTTCCATACCAGTGGATTTCATTTATATACAATTAAAGCTAAAGATGTGACAAATTTTCCACTTATTCTTTGGTCTTAACCACAGGCATTTGAAGCAGCTAAGCAGAAAGACGTCAAACCAAAGCAGGTACTTAATTTAAAAGATTATTAAATACAGTTTTATATATACCATATAAGTGACCCTGGACCAAAAAAGTCATAAGAGTCAGTTTTTTGAAATTAAGATTCATACATCATCTGAAAGCTGAATAAATAAACTTTTCATAGATGTATTGTTTGTTATGATACAACTGTTTGAAAATCTGGAATCTGAGGGTGCAAAAAAAATCTAAATATTGAGGAAATCACCTTTAAAGTTCTTAGCAATACATAATACTTATCAAAAATTAAGTTTTTGATATATTTACGGTAGAAAATTTACAAAACTTCTTCATTGAGTATGATCTTAATGATTTTTGGCATTAAAAAAAAAGTCCATAATTTTGACCCATGCAGTGTATTGTTGGCTATTGCTACAAATAAACGTGCTACTTATGACTGGTTTTGTGGTCCAGGGTCACATAAGATCTATTCATAACTTCATTAAACAAAAAACCTGCATTTCTATAATCTTGATCATTAAGAATCATTGTAGTTGTTTAACTGTCTGTATTTTCATCTCTCAGTCATCAATCGATGACACAACGGCCCTTGACTTGCTGTCTAGTGAATTTTCTGACGTACCGCCCGTGAAGCCCTCGGCACCTGATGCCCAACGCTTCGTCCCTGAACCACAACCACCAACATTTAAGGTACCACAAACAAACCAGCAAAGGTAACATCCCTCTAAATTCATTACACAAATTCTGTTTAACTTTTTTTTGTATTTGTTTACAGGCATCAGGTCCAGCTTTTGACGAACTGGCGGAAAAATTGATTCCCAACCTGACTGACCCCAAAGCCAAAGAAAGCAAACCAAAGGTAAAAAACCACATTTGACTTTAACACATTAATTTAAAATCTAATATATGACTAAAAAGAATAAGGGAGATAATAAAAAGTAGGATAAATCTATGCATGCTGATTCTGAAAGCGCACCAGGTTTTCCCCAAGACCCTTCATACTAGTTCAAACCGGTTTAAATCAAGGGTCTCTATCTGATTACAGGGAAAGGGTGCAAAACCAAAGTCTAAACCAAAGGTAGGTTGTTTAGAAATGAAATGCATGAATTTGGTTCTTATTCTGTAGCTTTGCTTATGAACAGCAGCATGGAGATACACAAACTCAATCACCATTCCATTGGCTGAACCACAACAACACATGGCTGGCGGACAGTTTGCATTGTTTAAGCTCTGTGGCCGGTCTTTTAATCAAACGCTTTGCTTTTACAGCATACAGATTTCTTTATTACTCCTAGCCTCCACAGGGTGGTGCTCTGCCGCAAAGCAGCTTTCCTATTTCTCAACCAAATGCTTGCATCAAATGATTGCATACTTGGTTTGCATATGTTAAAATTCTGATTTTGTGTCCTAGAAACAGACAGTAGAAGACTCATCAGCCACAGAGAAGCACCCCGGTAAACCGAGCTCAGATGTTGTGCCTTCATCATCCACCAAGAGCGGAAAAAGATAGATCGCAGGTCAGTAATCTTTACAAACCTCTTTGAATTTTAATTTATATTTTTATAACATATTTATACTGCCGTTCAAAGGTTTTGATGTCAGTATGATTTAAAACAATTTTTTTTTAAA
>JAHKKF010506976.1:0-12016 GCA_019740295.1 Labeo calbasu
CGTCGAAAGGTCACGCGGATTGTAGGTGGAACTACAGACCCAGTGTTTACGAAGTGAACGCGCAAAGTCTAAGAAAGTGCAAGTAAGTTTGTAAAGGCTGTTTACAAACAAAAAGGTACAATGATGTTGTACAAAGTTGTAGGATAATACATAAGAAAGGATAAAAGTAAGATCGAGTTTTTCGCCATACTCAGTACACAGATGATGAACTTACACTTAATTCGTAGTATTGATGGGAAGTTCGGATCATTTTACAGACTCGGACCTTTGAGTCTTGTTCAGCAAAATGATTGAATCTTTTTTTTTTTGAGTCATTTCATTCATTTTAGCAAAATATAATTAAAATGTTAAGATGTGTTACGTCCCTAGCACATCTACTGCTTACACAAATGTTGATTACACTACAGACAAGACAAAACTATAATGCTATAAGGAACAGAAAAGATTAATTCATTGTTTACTTGGGTCTTTGGTCTATAATTAGCTCACCTCACCTCTTATTTGACAAGTTTTTGGGTTTGAGAAGTTCGTTCATCACGTGACAGCCCCATAAGATAAACGAACGACTCGAAAAAAACACGAAGACTCAAAACAGGTGAACTAATTCCAGTACAGAGCCTAATAGGATGTTGCACATGCGCGACTGAACGAATCACTC
Organism: Labeo calbasu; assembly: GCA_019740295.1. Lineage (NCBI taxonomy): Eukaryota > Metazoa > Chordata > Actinopteri > Cypriniformes > Cyprinidae > Labeo > Labeo calbasu. Next base: position 659 of record JAHKKF010506976.1, read on the forward strand.
CCTGAGACGACTCGTTCTTCCTGAGTCACATTAAAGATTCATTCAAAATGAAAGAATCGTTCAAGAATGACCCATCACTAATTCGTAGCATTGTGGACGCGCATCCCAGAGCCTGTGCTACACGAGCTTTTGTGCTTAAAAAGTAAACAAATTTTTATTTTTTGAAAAAAATGACAGATCGTTTTCGCTAGATAAGACCCTTCTTCCTCAGCTGGGATTGTTTAGAGCCCTTTGAAGCTGCATTTGAACTACATTTTGGAAGTTTAAAATCAGGGCACCAATGAAGTCCATTACATGAAGAAAAATCCTAAAATGCTTATCTCAAAATCCATAATTTAGAAAGACATGAACATCTTGGATGACAAGGGGGTGAGTAAATTATTTGTAAATTGTTGTTCTGGAAGTGGACTTCTCCTTTAAACATGGGTACTCTGAGAACTGCCGCCAAATTTCTTATATTTCTAGTGTGCGCATAATGAATAATCCTCCTAAGTCTCGAAGCATTTGATTAAGAAGCCTTAAACCTATATTTCCCTTTTTTTTTTTTCTTTCACTCACCAGTCACATGAACTTATGTGTGTGAATCTGTACAATGGCGGTATAAACTAATTCCCAGCATTTCATGTTACTGTGAAATTGCATGGCCCATTCATTCAACATATTCCATGTCCTCAAGTTGGTTTCAAAAGGTTTTGCGTTATTAAAAAGCATTTACAGAAATCTGGCCCTCATAAGTAGAGAAACACATTTGCATATTTGTTTGTAGCACCTGGGCTCCTGTGTATGTCTGTGGTTGTCTGAATGTATATGTGGGTGTGCGTGTGTGTGGGTGTCCTGCACCGGAGGTGTTTTACAGTTTTGCCAGCTCCTCTGGATATGCTCACTCATCTTACAAAACCCTCTTGATAGCACCACCACACCCCAGGAATGTAAACACATGCAAAAACAGCCCCAAGCTAACATATAAATACACATACACACGTATTTAACTGCTTGCAATTTGTGTGTTTGTGCTGCAGTTTTAGTGTATATACAGTAGTGTTCAAAGGTTTGGGGTCATTAAGGTTTGTTTTTTTGAGCATGATGATTTTATTCACCAAGTATGCATTCAATTCATCAAAAGAGGCCATAAAGACATTTACATTGTTACAAAATGGTTATATTTCAAATAAATGCTGTTCATTTAAACTCTATTCATCAAAGTATCACAGTTTCCACCAAAACATTAAGCAACACAACTGTTTATTATCAATTATTATTATTATTATTATTATTATTATTATTATTATTATTATTATTATTATTATTTATATTTAGTATTATTTATAATATAATATGATATGATAATATGATATAATATGATAAAATATTGAATTGTAATTTTTTCCCTTATTTTACTGTATTCATTCATTCATTAATTCGTACTGTAATCATTAATTCGTCATATTTATCCATGGTGAGCATGAGAGGCTTCTTAAAAAGTCCTAATGACCCTAAACCTTTTAATAGTAGACTGTACAAAAGGCAAATGTTATCATTGCATTTAAAAATTTGGAGGACTGACTGACATAATAATATGTGGATGCTTTTTTGCCTGTCCATCTGATATTGTTGATTATAGATTTGAAATGTAAGAAACAGACATTTCCTCATATTGAAAGACATATGATGACTTGTCTGTCTTGTGCTTCATAACTTTGTCTTGCATCATGAAACATATCACTTAACGCATTTTATGACTCATTAGAAGTCAAGGGAAAATTACCAAAAAAGGTAAACTAGTAAAAATGTAATAGATTTAAAATGCATTCATTTTATACAAAGTATAGTTCGAGTCTACTGTATTTACTGACATATCGCTCAACTTACTGATGTAAACATTGTAATAAAATTTTATTTGGAGTACTACTTGTGCACAATGCACATTTGTTAAGGCAAGAAGCTGTAGGTGAATAGGGTAAAAAAAAATTAACTGATAGTTATCGCCTTACTTATCCAGTTGATTGTTTACACTGACAATTGCAAACATTTTTTGTATTACACGTTTTCTAAAATGTTAGGTTTAAATATGCAAGTGAGGTATTATTTAATGAACTATGCGCTAATTTGTATAAATTTCTAGTACAAAAATCTAAACACTGGATGAAGTCAGTTTCAAAATTCTTGTTTTGTTGTTTTTGACATATTAGAGTCAAATGTTTTTAAGGAATTTTGGATGTCTCATTTTGTCACTCCATAATTCAGAAAATACTTAACAGACAGAAAACAATATATTTTTACAATTGTGGGGAGGGAATAAAATGTTGTATAAAATCAAGCGAATTATATATGAACAAATCCCTCTGTAAAAACCGTCAGGATATTGAAAGGAATTAAAATGTAAAGTTTGGTGTGTGTAAGTACTACTGAAGTGGAGATTTATGGCTCAGTGTAGGAGAAAACAGGCTTTAAAAATATATATTGTAATTGAAATCTATTGACACAAATAGATAAAGTGCTTTAAAAGAAGGTCTTTTGTGTTTTCTTTCCACTAGTCTGAAAAAACACTTTTTGAAAAACCAAAAAGCCCAAAATCTCAAATTTGACAGGTGCATGAAAAAGCTGTGTTTTTGCCTGCAGTGTCTCCCCTTAATATTAAGCCCTTTAATATTAATGACACTATTGGTGAGGATTGTGTAATCTTTAAATAATATCAGTCTTTAAATGCAAAATATTGAAAGTGTACCTGTATGCTTGCAATAGTTCCACTTTAGCACATTTAGATATACTTAAGTATATTTTTAGTTGGACTTCTGCACTACTTCCGCACAATTGAAGTGCATTAAGTACAAAATTAGTTGTTCCAATTTAGCAGTCTTTAAATATACCATTTTAGTATACTAAAAGTACTATTGCAGGGTATTGTATTAAGTACATAATATGTAAATGTATTTGTAGTATAGTTAGCATGAAATAAATGTATTTTAAATACATTTTAGTATATTTGTGATTCACTAGGGACTGCAAGACGGCTTTCTGTAGACCTGCTCAGTTTAAATTGTGAGCTGTCAGTCAATTTTGATGGCAGTCAGTCAATTAAATACTGTAATATGTTGAGTTAATTTGTTTAGCGTGCAAATATTGTAATTATTGTAATTTACATTCTAATATGTTTGCAGTGTCTAAATGCCACAGTAACACTGCATATACAGTATGTGTGAGCTGTGCAGCATGTTTGCATTTGTTTTGTTACAGTGTGTCTTAATGATGGTATGTTCACTGATCTCTGTGTCTGTATTTTGCATGCGCAAATGCCAGTGCAATGTTTTCCGTTCCCTCACAGATGCCAGGATTATAACATGGAGTGCAGAGGAGGGTCGTTGTGACCTATACACACACACACACACACACACACACACACACCCACCTCAGTTACTGCTGTTTTTATCTGTGATGTGTCCTTGGCATTATGGTTTTCATTAAGGATCTGGCCTCCAGCACTATTGAATTTTGCCCTGCCTCAGTGCAGCAGCTCTGCTTAAAGGGATAGTTCACTCAAAAATGAAAATTCTGTCATTAATTCAGGGTTCGTACAAGATGCCTAAAGTGCTTGAATTTAACTTTTTGAAATTTACGGCCCGGAAAACCCTTGAAAATAGCAATATTCCTGAAGAGGTACTTGAAAAGAGCTTTAATTATTAACAGAATGTATCTATGAAATAAGTGTTTATTTTTTAGTAAGCACATATCTTTTGATGCAAAATTCACACGGTTAAAAAAAATAAAAATAACTTTTTTTTTGGCCTGTTTCAGTTAATGTCATAAAACTATTGAGCTAAACCAGTAGTAGTAGATGAACCAAATTAATTAAATTCGTTTACGCTGGAACGGCTCAAATTGATAAAAACTCATGACTTCGATCATTCATTTCAAGTGATCCACTAGCAAAAACCAGATCAAATTAAAAAACATGATTCACTTTTTCGAAGTGCTCCAACTGGATCGCATATCGCAAATCATTTGATTCAGAGTTCAGAGCGTGTTCGCGAATCATTTGACTTGGATCCGAACTTTGCGTAAAGCGAATCAACTGATTTAAATCGGAACTTCGCGTATTGCGAATCATTTGATTCAGGACGGGACTTTAGAGCGGGTTTTTAAATCATTCCACGAATTGAATGATTTGCAATCCGTGCTCCTGAGTCCTGATCTAAAATGATGGTTCACGAATCAACATTATTCAAATCGGGACTGCAGACCTCAAATGATTTTATTTAGGTCGGAACTTCAGAGCAGGTTCGCAAATCTTTTGCTTTAGATCGGAACCTAGGAGCGCGAATCGTGAATCATTTGATTCAGATTGGAACTTCGGAGAGGTTTCTTAAATGTTTTTTTCAGTTTTTTTTTTTTTTTTTTTTTAAATGGTAGAAAACATCAAACCATAAGTGAGATCTCTGATTGAAGTCCTTGAAAATCAAAAAAGTAGTGCTTAAAGTCAAGGATTTTTACAATATCTGTACAAACCCTGTTAATTACTTTTACATTGCATTCCAAACCTGAAAGACTTTGTGTATTTTCAGAACACAAATTAAGATATTTTGATAAAATCCGAGATTTCATCTGTTCCATGTCACAACATTACCAAAATATATGTGTGCATTCCTCTGCTTGTAAACAAGGCACAGTGTATCTTCCCTTTTCACCATGCAGTAGTAGAAAGTCATAAATTTGAGCTCTTAGAACAGTAATAGCACACCACTCCTCGACAAACTGCATAATTTGCATTCTCACGGAAACTTAGCAACTGCGTAGCAATGCCCTGACTACCACACACTCTTAAACCATTTTTAAGAACATTTTAAAAATCTAAAGAACCTTTTTTGACTATAAAGAACCTTTTCTGCATTTGAAAGGTTCTATGGATGTTCAAGGTTCTTCATAGAACCTTTATTTTTAAGAGTGAACACTCTAGCTTGACTTTTGCAGCAGCCAGACTTTTTTAGTAAATGTAACTGTACTTTTTGCGGTTAGTAAATCTTTTCTGAATGGACCTGTATTAGAAAGTCCTGATGCAGTGTTCATCTTCAGCTGTTAATTTGTTTAGTTGTTTGGATTTGATGTTTATTTAGCCAGATTCCTTGAGCTGAAGGTTTCTGTCAGTGTCTCATGGTTTAACTGGTCATTCATCCTTCCATTCTGCATCATAGTTGGTTTTCCTTGAAAACAGAGCAGCAGATTGACCTTGAATGACAATGGCAGCTCTTGTCATTGAGACTTTATTGAATGCTTAGCCCAAGGTGATGAGAGAAACTTTCTGTTCTGAGCCGAGAGGTAAAAGGACTCTGTTCTTTCTGTCGATCAGTTTGACTCTTAGACCTCTTTGTTTGCGGCCAGTTGCTCAGGGGATTTCTCTGCCCATGAGGAAAATACTGATTAAACTTACATAATCTTCTGGCAGCCACAAGTCTTAGTGTTCGACTGTTTTTTTTTTTTTTCTTTTTTTCTTTGTGGTTTGTGTTTGTGTGTGTATGAGTCTATATAAGATTTCAACTCACTGAAAGGACTCTAAGCAACTGTCAGAAACGACCCTTGGCCAAACCACACTTTTTCTTGTACAAATCCCTTCTCTTCCTCTTCTAGTGTCATTTTCATTCTGTTTGCACTCTCTGTTTCTCTATCTTTTTCTCCCACACACACACATTTCAAGATAGAATAAACTTTACAGAAGTTTCACTCCAGAACACTGGAAACTGCCCGAAGCTTACAAAACCTCCCCGACCTGTTCTGAGCATGAAGAATTACACTAATAGAGTAACAAACATCTGCTTGTTTTCTTTAACACTCTTGGATTTCATGGGGATGAACTCCGATGAACTCGACATCGTCAGCTTTAAAATCGTCTTTTAACGTTTTGAATCTAGATTTGCATTTCCTGCTAGAATCAGTGTGTGCAGGGCAACAAAAGAATGAATTTGTAGATAAGACTAGGAATTTGTTTTTGCATGAATAAGATGCTGCATCACAGCTACCTTAAACATGGCTGTCGTCGGCATTGTCTGAAGTGAGCATGCAATTTGTTTTTTTTGTCGACCGTGCTCAAAAGTCAGTAACACTGTCTTTAAACTGTAAATTGTCAATGGTTAAATAGATGCATGAAAGACCAGTCACAAATATGCAAATAACTACTGGAAAGAATGTGTTTGGAAATGCATATGCAAATATTAAGTTTACATTTTCATTTAGTTATTTAACGTACACTTTTATTCAAAGTAACAATTTAAGATCATCACAAGGAATTCACAGTTTAAATTTTAGTGTACACTACTGTTCAAAATTTTGGATTTTTTTTTTTTAAGTTTTTAAAATAAGAAATATTATTGAAATTTAAAATAACTGTTTTCTATTGTAATATATTTTAAAATGTAATTTATTCCTGTGATGCAAAGCTGAATTTTCAGTCTTGGCTGTCACATGATTCTTCAGAGATCATTCTAATATGGAGAAACATTTCTTATATTTCTCAATGTTTTCAACAGTTGTGCTAGTTGATGTTTGGTCAGTGTTTGATCATGTTGTCAGCATTTCTCAGCTTTTTGAGACGGACAGTAGTAGGGATGTCACAGTTCTCAATATAATATCAAACTGTTCGGTACGACATCCACGGTTCAATATGCACTTGTGAATTGCGTTTTTTCGGTTTTGCATTTAAATGACTTCCTTATTTCTCTCTGAATTTACTGTATGTGCACCCGTGATTTCACGTGCTAAAATGAGGAAACGCTTCCCCGCTTATATTCGAAAATGTTTTGTTAAATGCCTGTTTTAGCACCATTTTAAACTTGGGTTAAATTTAGTATTTAGTGTTTAATCATGTCGAAATATTCAAATGAAAACCTTACAAATAAGTAGGCAGGTATGACCTGCAAATATTATGTATATGTATCTAGATTAGAGATATGCGCAACGACTAATTTGATAGTTGTTTAAACATTTTGTATTCGACTATTCGACTAGTCTAAAAGCAAGATACCCCCAAAGAAAAAAACCTATGTATGTTTATGTATATAATAGCCTACATTTGAAATACTTAACTATAAATCACACTGTCAAATCCCTCAATGAATTCCTCTTGTCATACGCTTGCCTCGCGCTATCATCCTTTAATTTTAGGCAGTCATTAAAAAGGAAACAAAAGAAGAGCATACACTCAACGTCAGCCACTGCATAGCTTATTTATTCAAATCAGCTGGGGGAAAAACAGAACAATCTAAAATCAATCAATAGCCTGACAGAGTTATTCATCTTCATATAACATTAGACAACATATTAAAACACAAGTCAAAAACAATAGAAACATTTATCAAGGAATAGCATTAAAACATTTTTTAAAAACTTTCGTGTTGTTTAAAAACAAAACAATGCCCATTTTACTTACTCAAGATCATGCGTTTTTGTTCAGTAAATTATCAACGTGGTCTGGTGAACTACAAAAAAGGCGCTTGGCAGGAACTGAAGTCGCAGGCACGCAGACATAAACGATAAGAAAGCCGATAGAGTTCTTAGAAAGCAACTGGACATCCCGCACAACCACCGAAGTGGGTCTTAGTTTAGAGGAATAGACGGCGCGGACGGGATCGCAGCAGTGGCAAGTTGTAGTGAATGCCGTGATTGACATTTGCTGGCTTTGCCTAGCCTCTAAGCTAACGCTTACGACGTGCCTGTTATGCGTCACTCCAGTAGAGTTATTGTAAGCCATTTTGATATTACTCCGTTTACACAAAACTTTTCCGATTCGTTCAAATTCATAATAATCCCACACTTTATGAGATCTCTATAAGGGCATACGAGGTCTGAGGTAAAAACGTAGTTTTCACCCAGATACACTTTTAATGTATTATATTTCAAACGTTTAATTTTAACTTATTTAAAATGTTTTAAATGTAACATTAAAATTATGGCAATTTTAATGATAAAATTATGTTAACTATTGTTTTCAGTGTCGACTAGTAGGAGCTATACCGTTTAGCCGACTAGTCGACTAGCCCCGCACATCCCTAATCTAGATGCAGGTACCTAGTGGGTAAACCATGGCATTGCAAATGAAAATGATGTTGCCTTTCCCCATCACTGTCCAGAATAAAATGATGTAAATGTCACGTAATAATCAATGCATAATATGCTGTAATGTTTACTAAAATTGGCTGCCTGTATGGTGAAGCTGTTGTCTTATCCTACTTAAACTCATTCAAATGTATTGTCAATACTGATTTGTTTGAAGAGTTCAATGAACCACGTGACCGCGTGGCGGCGACATCAAAGCTTTTCATTTTTGGGTGAACTATCCCTTTAACAGTATGGAAAAAGGAGTACTTATTATTATACTTGTACTTTTTATAATTTATAATTTATAATTAAAAAAGAGGAACAATAAGACAAATGCGCTAGAGATGCAAATTAAACTCATTTTTCAGATATAGTAAGTTTAATTAACATGTAGGCTATACATTTATTTAACATCTTTTGTTGGTTAACGTTAATGACAGATAGGTATTTAATTAGGAATGCTGTCCCTTTAAGACAGAAGGCATGCATGTAATACTGACACATTCAGCTTTTACCCACCTGTTTATGTTCACTTAAGCCATAACTTGCATAATTTACGTGAGATACTCAACATAATAGACATTTGGACTACTGTCCAAACTGATCGCACGCTGTCTGAGAACAGAAGAAGTGGAGCCTGTGCGAGAGAAAGCACTTCTGGTGTTTGTCCATCAGCGCGATTCCGCCTATCCCGCCTTCACTAACTTTAAGTTAATCGACAACGAATTGTGAATACCGGGGAAAACGGGACATCTGGTGACTCTATCCCTAACCCTTCAGGTGCTGAGGCCAGTGTTTCAGATCGCAAGTTCGCGTTTTGGTAGCCTATCTTTCCATTGCGGCGGCCATGCTGAGACTAGACATGCAAACGCTCCTTATCCAATTGCAACCTAATGACAGAGACTCACATTTTGAAAGAGGACGGTCAGCCTATAGGATGTGTTTTCAACGTCCGGTAGTCCTCAAATAACATTCTCGCCCCGTCTCGTCTTGTTAACGAAGAGGCGGCATAAATTTTTATCATCAGATATTAGTTTTAGCTCGTCAATGTCTTGTCTTCGTCACAGAAAAAATGTTCGTTAACATATTTTTCGTTTTCGTTGTTATGAAAATACACGAGATGCCTTGAAGAACACAGATAAACCATAAATTATTGCAGACGAGTGTTTATTGTCCTTACATTTCATCATTCAATATGTTTAACATTGTATCTTGTTTTTATTCAGTTACAGCATATTGCCTTTATCCATATTAGAGAAGCTGGAACAGAATGTCATCAGTGATACTTTGACGCATATGTGGATTTTCTGCACGAGGGCGCCCTCTGGCGTCCAGTATGAATAAAACCCATTCTATTTTCTAAAAAAACTGAAAAAATAATAGCTCTCTCAAAAGAAAAATTAAGCAGACATATACTAAACCACGCTTTTTCCACTGTACAGAGGTTTACGGGAGTATTTTGTTAATTTGTTGCAAAAAAATCAACAGATCAGAACCGAACCGAAAACCATGGTTAAAAACCGAGGTACGTATTGAAGCGTGGACAAACTGCATTGTTGCATCCCTAGACAGTAGAGAAGTGGAGCAAATGAATGCTGTGGAGCATGGAAGTTTTTTTACATTTTTCATTTTTAAAATTCATTAAAAATGAACTAAATTGCAGGAAATTCTGGAGAAGAATAAAATAAATTTGCATGCATATCTGTTTCTGGTATATTTCCACCGATATTGCTTTGATACAGTATTTGCACATTCTTATTCGCAAAGTATCCACATATGGTAAACAGTTTTTATTATTGGGGAAGTTTACCCATAATGCCCCTGTGGAGGGAAACCCCAGATTCCTGGAGTGAGGTGATGTTGTCAGGTGTGTGTGACGTGCTCATTCAGCCAGCAGAACTTCTGCCACTGGCTTCCATCGCTTTGCTGTGGTTAAATGTTTAGGCCTCCGGGCATTGCCAGAACATGACAGCAATGAATTAAAACACTTCACAAACCAATCTGTGAAAGGAGGTGGGGTGGAATTAGCCTCGGGAACATTGAGCAAGCTTCTCCTCATCTGTATGTCTCTGCCAGCAGTTGTTATTAGTAATCACTTCTGGTATGTCTTCATGTTGCTTCAGTTCAGATTTATTTGCAATTCATCATAAGAGCTATTTTTGGTGATCTCCAACTTTGTCCATGCACTGCCATTTTTTAAAAAGTAATCAAGATGATGTTGTCAGTTTTGGCTGTTTTCACTTTGTTAGCTCTGTTCCAAAACCAGTGTATGTTGTTGAAATGGAAACTTGTGAGTGACAGGCAGCAACAAATTGCAATCAAATAGTTTCAGACTATGATGTCAGCATGTTGCTAAGCTAAAATGTGATACTATTACATTTTGTCAGTATTGCATGAAATCAATCTTTATAATCCCCTGGGTAACTTGGTTCATTTAGCGTATTGTAATGCATCGTGGGTTTGTTCTGTTTGTTAAAGGATATTTGATGCTGCTTTCGAATTAGACTAGGGCTGTGCTCGGCTAAAGATTTTTCTGGTCGACTAGTAGTCATTTATTTTAAGCATTTGTCGACTATTAGTCGCAAATTTATTAATATTAAATATAAATCATAATAATGAGCCTTTAATTGCCTACATAGCATAATTGCGCTCAAGCACGTGCAAAAAAGCTTGCCACAGCACACTGGCAGATATAAGAGTTATAAATGTAGCAAGGAGACTGCATTAACATTTTAATAATTTATAGATAAATTAGTGTTTTAAGAGATTAAAGTCAGCAACACTGACTCGTCATCTCCGCAGTAGTAATGCGCCTGTATGCAAGTTTTATACGGATTACATAATCTGAGAATATTTGTTTTCTGTTTGAATTGGTTTAACAGAAATGGCATGTTTAGGGCCCTATGAAATGTTTTATTTTTTCTCACCATATGTTTTATTGTTATCAAATTCTGTGTTTTAGCATGTCTAATTATTTGAATGTATACGTAATTTATTCAAATTTATTCTTAAAATAGCCTTGTGAAAGGTTTTTTTTAACCCTCAGAAATTCTGTGTTGTGTATCTAAAATGGTCTGGTTATCAAATGAAGGCATAAAACATTAATTTTATTTATCTTTTAATTATTGAAAATTAAAGGAGAACTCCACTTCCAGAACAACAATTCACAAATAATTTTCTCACCCCCTTGTCATCCAAGATGTTCATGTCTTTCTGTCTTCAGTCATAAAGAAATTGTGGTTTTTGAGGAAAACATTTCAGGATTTTTCTTCATAT
>JAHKKF010506987.1:0-11583 GCA_019740295.1 Labeo calbasu
ATTATTAGATAACTTATTAATTTCAGACCATTTTTTCAAATCACAGTGATTAATTTGAACTGTTATTGCAAATTTTGGTTTATTGTATTATTTATTAATTTTAGACCATTTTTATATTGCAGTGATTAATTGAGGCTATTATTGGCATTTTGTATTATTTGATAATTTATTAATTTTAGACCATTTTATATACTGCAGTGATTAATTTTGCTATTATTGGCCATTTTGGATTATTAGATAATTTATTAATTTCAGACCATTTTGTCTATACTGCAGTGATTAATTTGGACTATTATTGCCAATTTTGGATTAATATTATTAATTTCAGACCATTTTTCTATACCAGGGTGGACACATTTGTAGACCACATTTGGACTATCATTGCCAATTTTGGATCATTAGATTATTTATTAATTTCAGACCATTTTTCTATATTGCAGTGATTAATTTGGACTATTAATTGCAAATTTGGATTACTAGATTGATTATTAATTTTAGACCATGTTTATTTATTTATATATTCATCTGAACAAACAGTGACTTTCCAGCAGGTAATTAAATACTGTGGTGGTATTGCAGTGATTAATTTAGCTATTATTGGCAGTATTTGATATTAGCTTTGATCTTCAGGCTATCTTTCTGTATCAGACTAATTAACTGTAAATATTAGAAAAGTTATTCAAATATTTATTCATTTTTGTACTGATACTGATGAATACTAATTACTGATTTACACTGATTCAAACTGATTAATTTGTTAGTTTAATGCACCTTTACTGAATAATTCTCGAAGAAATCTGTGGATCATAAAGAAATCATAAAGAAATCTGTACAGCTAAAAGCATCACACACAAAAAAAGAGAAATGAAATATCTGCATGATGCCCTGTGTGTGTGTGTTAAGCCTGTGGAGGTGAACCCAGAAGGTGTCTGGATCCGCACTGCATCCAACCTGCTCCCGCTGCTTTCTCTCTTTATCCATTCACTCGTTTCCACACTCATTTGCAGCTCTTCCTGCCTCTCGCCCCCCTGCGTTTCTCCCTCTGACCTCTGCCGTTCGACATGCAGGTGTCTGGTTGGCAGAAAGCATCTCTGATGGGGCACTAGCGTGCAGGGGTTGCCTCTGTCATTGCTTTGATTAAATTCAGTCTACTTGCTCCACCTGTTCGCCCACCTGTCAGCTTCTCTTATGACTGTGCCATCTCATGCATTACTGTCACCGCACCTCTAAAAGAGCCCTAATGCAGAGTGACAACAAGAGCCTCACCTTCAGAGAGCAGCTCTAGGGGTCTCTTTAAAAGAAAGGCAAGTAACACTTCCTCTAAAGACTACATGTATAATGCATCAAAGGTAAATAGTTGGGAATCTAGAGTTTTAAAAAAAAGTGATTTTTATTAATTAAACAAATAAGAGTCCAGGACCATCAGTTTACATGTAGTGGAGGCTCATGATTCCAGACTGAAGGATAAGTTTCGACAGACCTTTTCTTCTGTATCGTGATGTACATCCAAATAACAAGAATTAAAACACCTTGCACTCAAACATGGACGCAAGTCTAAATGCTGGAGGGCTGGAGTTTAAGCGGATGAAACCGGCTGGAGAAGTCTAACATAAGTCACCAGAGAGATGTCTGTGCAAAATATAAGGAGGTGAGAGAGAAAAACTGACAAATTCTATAACCTTGCCAGTTTTCCAGTTCTTCAGAAACACATCAAATGCAGATGTAAATTCATTTCGTTTTAGCGGCACACCCTCAGAAACCAACTACTGCCTTCTCTTTCATGATAGTCTGAATTGTTGTCCAAATTACATACAACTACTGTTGCTGACAGAACAAAAATAAACAAAGTAACAGAAAACATTACTAAATGCTAGTTTGACATTGCCTAAATAAGTGCATTTACAATTACTGATTAAAAATACAGCTGAGGTCAAAAGTTTGCATCCCCCTTTCAGAACCATTAAAAATGTTCATTATTTTTCCAAAATAGGAATCATACAAAACACAAACTGAGGAGAACTGAGGGAGTCATATGCAACTATTACAGAAGGTTTAAACGTTCACTGATACTTCAGAAGGAAACACAATGCATTAAGAAAAAATTCTAAATTTTAAGATCAGGTAAATTTAACTTATTTTGTCTTCTGGGAAACATGTAAGTATCTTCTATAGCCTCTGAAGGGCAGTACTAAATGACAAAAAAATGTTATTTAGGCAAAATATTGTCCTCAGTGTCAAAAGATTGATCTCAAAATCATACAGTCATTGTTGAAAAGGGTTCAAATACACAAAAATGCTGAAAAAACAAAGAATTTGTGTGACCTGAAGGATTTTTCTGAAGAACAGTAGAGAGTTTAATTGTTCAGGACAAACAAGGGACTCATGAACAACTATCACTAAACAACAACAACAACAAAAAACACAGCTTTGGATCATTTAGGTAACAACATATCATTAAGAATCAGGGGGATGTAAACTTTTGAACCGGGTCATTTTTTTATAAATTCAACTGTTATTTTCTCTTGCGGACTACATGTAAACATGTTTTATGTGAAATATTTTATTCAGATCAGTACTCTTATTTTTACACAGTCCCTCTTATTTTGGTAAAATAATTAACATTTTTAATGTTTCTGAAAGGGAGATGCAAACTTTTGACCTTAACTGTATAACTACTGATATATAATTTAATACATATAATACTGCATTATACAATATAGTTTAAAAGTTTGGGATCAGTAAGACTTTTTTTTTTTTTTTTTTTTTTAAGAAATTCATATTTTTATTCTGCAAAGACACATTAAATTGATTAACTTTCAATTCATCAAAGAATCCTAAAAAAATAATATACTATGGTTTTCAACATTGATAATATGAAAATGTTTATATAAACACCAAATCAGTATACTATAATGATTTATGAAGCATTATGTGACAATGACTGGAGTAATGATGCTGAAAATTCAGTTTTGCATCACAGGAATAAATTACATTTTAAAATATATTCAAACAGAAAACATTCATTTTAAATGATAATATTTCAAAATATTACTGTTTTTACTGTATGCAGTGTTGGGGGTAACACATTACAAGTAACGCAAGTTACGTAATTAGATTAGTTTTTTTCAAGTAACTAGTAAAGTAACGCATTACTTTCAAACAAATAAGTAACACGTTACTTTGTTTTCACATTTATTGACTGACAAGTCTCCGGTCCCCATATTGAGAGAAACTGTGTGCTGTGTGAACATGACGTTGCTGTAGTTGTAAACTAAATGTGACTAAAGTTACTCATCTCACTTGCACAAAAACAGATTCACAGAAACTGTGAAATGCAAACCTGCAAAAATTAAATGTTAGTAAAAATCCTTTGTGTTTAATCCCATTTTATTAATCAGTGTCTTTGCTGCCGTTCTTTGATGACCCAATTTAACTATACTAATAAGCAAAAATTACTTCTGAACATAACATTTGTTGAACTTTCTTCCCCTGCGCTCTACCGTACAGACATGAATTTACATTTCCTTCAGCCTGAGGCTTATTCATTTCACTGTTGGTGTGAAAGGGCTTTTACATTTGCTAAAAATAGTACTTTTTATATCAAAAACAAACAAGAAAGCCCTGCCAATTAAAAACAAATGCAAAGGTGATGTAACACAATAAAAAGTAACAAAGTAATGTAATTAGTCACTTTTTTAGGGAGTAACACAATATTGTAATGCATTACTTTTAAAAGTAACTTTCCCCAACGCTGACTGTATGTCTGATAAAAAAAAAAAAATGCAGTTTTTAAAATGGTACTGTATGCACAGCCTGCATAGCACGTGTAATCATTGTGCTTAAAATACACCACAAGTCTACAGCAAATGATCTTTTATGTGTTAGTGTGGTAGTGTTTTAAGCTGCACAAACGGCGACTTTCCAGCAGGTAATTAAATATTGTGTGGTCATTGAACATGGGCTTTCTGTTTGACTGAACAAAAGCATAACAGAATGAGCGTCACATTGTACTGATCTTCTGAGGACCTTCTCTTATCTTTATTCACAGAAAGCATGCCTTCACTTCAAAAACAGTGGGGGAAAGACAATCTGGCATGTAAAACACAGAAAGACTCTAGACTCTCCTTACTGCCGAGTGCAATCCCTCAGGCCGAGGACATCCCACTGTTCAGAGCTCAAGAGAAATACAAACGCAGCTATACACAAACATAGCCATGCGCTCAAACTCAGTCATGCATACATCAGTGTTTTTGTGCCATCTACAGCGTTCTTTACCTCACACACCCTCATATTTAAAGCTTGTTTGGATGCTGATTCATCCACCCTCAGTCTAGCATGTTGGGGAATCATATTTTACATATACAAGAAAGTAATAGCACAGTTTGCATTCACACCTGGCATCAGCGACAACTCACATCTCACTTACTATTCTCAAAGCGGCCTTTCAATCTCTTCCACAGGATTCAAATGTCAAATAAATGCTTGATCGAGAAAAAGTGTCATCTCTCGCGAGAGACAGCTGTTTTCCGTGGAATATGGACCATATGGACCATCCGACCCGTATTTAAAAGAAATATTCCTTCATATTCATAATTGATATGTCTGAAAGTCGAGCGCGGCAGCCATAACATTCCTTAATGGATGTTTTTCATTATTCTTTGACAGACGGAATCCTCCTTAACACGTTTAACAGATGAAATAAGCAAAAACTACAAGCAGCGAATGCTTGTGGAGGGTTTCAAGTGAAGAAAGCTTCATGAAATATCCACCACATGCTGGATGAGTGATGTGTCAATCAGTTCAGATGGAAATAAAACACTCTTATATCAGCTATACGACTGTCTCTTGTGTTACAATTGCTGCTTGCACAGTGGTTTTGTTTGACAAAGTGCTACGTGTGCAACGGCAGGTTTGTGATGAGACGCATCATAATTATATATTGCAACTACATATATATCATTGCAACTGTGTAAAGCATCGAATGCCTGCAATTAGAAACATTTCATGATGAAAGACTATGAAAACCTGTGTGCAGTTGTACGTGAATAAATGGAAATGATGCACTGGCATTTTGGCTACAACCTACGAATTAAAAAATATGAAAGCAATCCACATAACATTTAACATGATATACTATTTAAGTCAATATATCATCATCAATCATTTTAATTGCATGTTGACTTCAAGTTCCCTGCCTGTCTATATCAGGTTAACGCACACACAGAACTGAAAGGAAGCTGAGTGTGTGTTTATTCATCGTTATTGATTTGTGTCGCATCACTTCGATTTCAAGTGTATCTGTGATAAAAACGCACTGGAGTGCACACTCATTTATTCAAGAAGGAAAAACAACAAGTGGGTCTGGATGATATTCTGGTCGAATAACTAATAAATATTTGATACATGCCGAAGTAAAGGAGACTGTTAATGTTTTGAGCTACTCAGTACAGGCACAGCAGTATCTAAATATCATTAAATTTTGGTTTCATTTTAATTGCAATTTCTGTTTTTAGAAATGTAACTTATTTTCATTTTATTTTTGTTCTTTTTAAATATTATTGTTCACGTTTAATTGCTCAGGTTTCGTACAGATACTGTGAAATGAAATTCCAGGACTTTTTTTTTTTTTTTTTTTTTAAGGACTTCAATCAGTGATCTTACTTATTAAGCAATGTCTTCTCTTTCCAATTAAAACAACTGTCAATTTTCGTAAAGGATTTTTTAACTGTACAATCTTAATGGTTTGATGTTTTCTACTGTTTAATTAAAATATATATATATATAAATAAAAATAAGATTTGCGAAACCACTCTGAGATCCTGATCTGAAACAAATGATTCACAATACACACTCTGAAGTCCGGAACTGAATCAAATGATTCGCAAACCTGCACTATAATTTCGGTCTGAATCAAATGATTCGTGAATCCGCTCCAAAGTTCCGATCTGAATCAAATGATTCACAATCCGCTCTCCAAAGTGCAGATGTGAAGCAAAATAGTCGCAAACCTGCTCCGAAGTTCCAATCTAAATCAAATGATTTGTGATACACGATCTGAAGTCCGGATTTAAATCAAATGATTCACAATACATGATCCAACTTTAGCGCTTTGAAAGTGTGAATCACTTTGCGACGCAATGGTTGAACTGATTCAGAGTTTCGAAAAATGTTCACCCATCACTACATGCTTTTTAAAATAGTTGCAATGTCAAAATTGATGAGCTCTTTTAATTTGATCTGTTTTGTACTAGTGAATCGCTTGAAATGAATGACAGAAATCACAAGTTCGAATCAATCGGAGCACTTCCAGTGTAAATGACTCACTCATTTGATTCAGTTTATCTGTTCCTTTTTTTCGCATCTTCAGCCATGTTTTTTTTTGTTGTTGTTTACCAGTTTTATTAACTGAAATAAGCTGAAAAAAAAAGTATTTTCTTTTTTGAATTGTGTGAAAAGTAAAATTAAACACTTATTTCTTTCATAGATACACTGTCTTTCAATAATTCACTTTCAGGTACCTCTTCAATATTTCTATTTTCAAGGGTTTTCCAGGCCAAAGAGTCAAATTCAAGATTATTATATTTTCATATATCAGAAATCACTAAAATAACTAAAAGCACTAAAATAAACTATTTTTTAAAGCACTAAAATAACTAAATTAAAAAATAGTAATTAAATGTAATTAAATTTAAATGTAAAAATAATATTTAAAAAAGAACAAAAACTGTCAAATGAAATATAAATAAAATGTTTAAAAACATAAATAATTAAAATGAAACCTGAAAATTGAATATAATAAATAAAATGAATAATATGTAATATTATAATAGAAAATAAATAATATTAAAGTAACACTGGTGGGGTGTAAGAAAGCTGATAAGCACTCTTGAACTACAATACTCATCATGTTTACATATACTACAACAATACTTGCACACTTTAAATATACAACTATTGAATTATACAAGTTATATAACAAGGCCAATTTGTTATAAATCAGAGATGGATCTTTATACTGCTAGGAATAGGAAAATTAAGTCTGATATGAATTATGCAAAGAAATGCTATACTTACAGAAGTCACATTAAAATGTCCTTTACCTAATTTATTACAAAACTTAAAAAGAATCTCAGTATATTTTCATATCATAATACATTCCCATGACAGAATCATTTGCGTGAAATAATATTACATCCTGCCAATTCTCGCACTTAAAGCCAGATAAATAGGCAAAGAGAAAGGCTAGGAGATGAGTATTGTAGACGCAATTGCTGCAGCTTTACTCCTTGTATCCTCATATCCAACAATGTGAACAGGAGACAGATGTGTATGGAGCCTTTGATTTATATGTATTATGCGTGTAGCCCGATCGGTGGTCATATCGTTTTCCACTGTGCCACATGTTTAGATGTTGATCTCATTCTTTTGATGCGCTGCCAGACAGTACGCTTTCATCCAAATGTTTATCCTGGAATCGCCTTTGTATGCAGTTCAAATGAGGTGGAATTAGAAATGCATATCGCATTGCCAGCAAAATATGTTTCTTTAGAATATTCTCTTTCAGTGAGTCATAACGCAAGTATTCGCATCTTCGCCTTAAAACAAGAGCGAAGAAGGAGAGCGCATGCAGGATAACCTTATTCCTTCGATGATTCAGTCCAAGTCTCTGAATCTGACAACAAACAAAAACATGCAGCTGCAAACCTTTCTCACATGGCTGGCCTTTATCTTTACAAATGCGAAAGGGTCACATCATACTTTTTTCGTCCTTGAGGCAGCTTGTGAAAAAGATTTCATTACCATTTTCCACCCTTAGGATCTTTCCAACACACATACAACGCAAGCGCAACATCTGTGAACAGAACTGCAGCGAAAGTAAAGCTATCTTTTGTTCAAATTACATCACGTATTTGATAACTTACAAAGAAATACAAAGAACTTGTTGAACTCTAATTCACGTTACATTTACATATAAATAGTAATATATACAGAACTGAACTCAAACCTTAAGTGTTTGGACTGAGTGCTTTTTGTGTGCCTTTTGCACAAGGTTACAGTATGTTTTTATAATACAGCATGCTCTTTTAATCAAAAAAATGTTGGTTCCTTATGGTTTCATAGTTTTAAAGATTCCTTCAAAAGGAACAAACTAAAACTGATTCTGTAGAGAGCTTTACTCAGTCAGGTTGCACTGGGAAAGAAGGTTTGCCCTTGAAGTCTGGGGCATCCTGCACTATCATTGGGGAAAGTAGGCTAAAGGCTGGATCGGGCATGGGGAAGTAGGATCATGTCACGGTGTGATGGATGTTCTGTGCTCCAGAGGAAAATGTGTTAAACTATCGACCAGCATGGAACCGCTGTTGGGTTTGCATTACAAAATGGCTTAAAGCCATGAATGTTGCCTATTATCCCAAAAAAACTTGGTTTGTTTAATTTCTCAGACACAAAGTAAGTCTTTTTAAGTGTTCAGAATTTCACTGGAAGAGTAGCTACTTATGTGCAGCTTAAAGGATTACTTTACTTGCAGAACAAAAATTTCCTCATAATTTCCTCACCCCAATATCATCCAAGACGTTCATGTCTGTCTTTCTTCAGTTGAAAATAAGTTAAGGTTCCAGGAAAACATAGGATTTTTCTCCATATAGTGGACTTCAATGGGGATCAACGTGTTGAATATACAAATTGCAGCTTCAAAGGGCTTTACATGATCACAGCTGAGAAATAAGAGTCTAATCAGGCGGAATAATATATCATTAAAAAAAAAAATAAATAAATAAATAAAAAATTTTATACCAAGTATGTACTTTTTAACCACAAATGCTCGTCTTGCATTAGCTCAACCTCACGCATGACATGACAAAAGTACTGACCCAGTGTTTACAAAGCGAACACTGCCAAGAAAGTCAAATGGCCTTTACAAAAAAAAAAGTAAAAAAAAAAATTACTATTTTGAAGTTGGAAAAAAATGAGCTGAAATTTTTCACCCTACCATGATGAAGAACTAACCATGTGTGACGTGACATGCATCACATCGCAGAGCTAGTGCAAGATGAGCATTTGTGGTTAAAAGTTAGCATTTTTTTAATAAAATAAAAATATTTTTTTGGTTTATATTTTGGTACACATTTATGCATATTTCTGTATTTTTATTTCTTCTTATTAAAACATTTTATTTACTTTTATGTTTCATCTTTATTCACTCTTAATGTATATTCCTAATCATATTCTGCAAAATTCAAATAAATTTTATTCTTAAAAAAAATAATAAATAAAATAAATCCAATTAATCTGCTCCACCTCTGAAACAACTTTCAAAACCCTCTTACTTTTTTTTTTATTTTTAACAAATTATTGGTATATCTAAATTTCTTTATACGTCACTCTTTTATATATATAACACATATATACACACACACACACACACACTTTTATTTCTCATGTATGCAACAGTAGTAGAAAAATAATTTTGTTGTAGCTGTACAGTGACTTACATTGCAATTCCTCTCCCTCAACCACCAGACTCCATTCTACTATCATCCACTTTTCATGATCTAATCAGTTATTAATGTATAAACTCTCACTACCTTTCCTCATTGAAAATCATGTTTCTCGCAGAATTGTTATAGGAGTAAAATGTCAAATTCTCTAAAAACAGTATAACACACAACTTTGTAAAAACAAATGAAATTAGTGCATTTCATTTATTAGGGTTTACACTGAATTAGAAAATATGAATGACCAGCACAGAATGAGCTCTGAGGCAGTAGTTGAATTGAACAACCTTAACATTGACTCTGTGTGTCCAGTGAGGCACAGCACACTCTCCTCCTCACACAGTACAATCCTCAGGCTCTCCATGTAGTTCCACCTCAAGCTAAAAGGTACATTAATGAACCAAGAAATGTAGTCCAGACACTTCCATTAAGTTCATTCTCTTCCAGGTGTTCATAATCTGAATGGTCCCTCCACTGTAGACTGATCATGTATAGTACAACAGAGACTTGTATTCTCACCTTTCACTCCCTCTATGTCTTCAGAGTAACTTCTTGTGCAGCGTATAGGTTAGTGTCCTGTAATTCAATTAGAATGTCTTTTACTTTACACTTTGTAAATGTTAAACATAATTTCATTAGTATTTCTAGATATTTGTATTAAATTTTTAGGGTTCGGTAGATGATGAAACATACAATACTTTTTTTTTTTTTTTTTTTTTTAAATAAGTCATTTATACTCACCAAAGCTGCATTTAATTTTTTTTAAATACTGTTAAAATGGTAATATTTTGAAATATTATTACAAAAATTCTTAAAATAATATCATTGTAAAAAATGTTTTCTATTTAAATATATTATAAAATGTAATTTATTCCTGTGATCAAAGCTGAATTTTCAGCATCATAATTCCTGTCTTCAGTGTCACATGACCCTTCAGAAATCATTCTAATATCCTGATTTTATATATATATATATATATATATATATATACACACATATACATATATATATATATACATACATATACATGATAAATTTAATGTATCCTTGCTTATTTTAATAACCGTAATCTGTAGCATTGTCATATTAGTATGTCAGACTTGTTGCGATTTAATACGTCCAAACAAATAGTGTAAAAGACTGACTTTAACTAGTTTAATCAGGGTTTCGTTTATAAATAAATTGGCCATTAAGGCTGTTCTCTGACAAAGTTTTTCCATCATATATTCCTATCATTTAAAAGAGGATTTGTAAAGAGTTACATGTTGGCTTTACATTGTAGATCCCTAGTGTCAGTGTCTATCCAAATGTAAAAACACTTATATAGGCACACAAATACAAATGAGACCACCTGGGAATGTAAACCCTTTTCAGAGCAGGACTTGAGAGAGACCAATTGGAGAATTTAAATACAGTAAATCTCAGTGTGAATCTTAATGTATACAGTAAATTAAACAGACATTAATATTTAATATTTATCCATCTACATTTTTTAAACTATATATATTCAAGTAATGTTAGGAAAGTAGTTCAACATAAAGAAATAAACACACAAACATACACACACTGTTACTTGTGCAAACTTCCACAACAGAGACAAATGAATGCTGGCTTCTCAAGGTCACGTTCTACTTGTGTGTGTGTGCTGAAATGCAGGGCGGTCTTCTCCAACCCAGCGATCCCCTGTGATGTGTCCTCATTGTCATATTGGCTTGAGCCAGGCGAGAAGAGAGAGAGACTCTGATCACAGGACACACTTTCCAAAAAGGGGTCAACAACCTGTCATTTTCATTTGCTTGGCGGTCTTAATAAAGTCCCACAGGCACTTGGGCTGTTCTGTTAATCACGGCAAATCATGCAGTAGTACAGCACCAGAGCACATTAACACCAGACACCAACACACTTAAATGCTACTTTATGTGCAATACTTAAATACTGCAGCTCATCTCGTTTCTGAACTCATGGAGTTGCATGGTAAACGTCGCAACATAATGATAGCTAGGGTTATAATACAGGTCATCCGTTTGAAAAAAAAGATATTAAAAGACAAGAAAATGTGACTGCACTTATCTTTCTGTGTGTATATATA
>JAHKKF010506996.1:0-24829 GCA_019740295.1 Labeo calbasu
TTCATCTTTGTAACAAATTAAGATATTTTTGATGAAATCTGAGAGTTTTATCTCCCTCTACAGTCAGCCATGCAACTTACACATTCAAGGTCCAGGGCAGTAGAAAAGACATCATTAAGTAATTCATGTCAGATCAATATTTTCTTAAATAAAGTATAAAGCAAATTATTTTTGTGTGTGTGTGCAAACAAATCGCTCGTGTTCCTTAACAAACGAGATAAGCGCCACCTGCTGGTAATTTTAAAGACGTTTCTTATAGGGCCAGAAACACACACATATATCCACTTACTCACCACATAAAAGGCAAATAATACATGAATATGTTCTTTTGTCACTTGTATTTAATATATCTTTTTAATTTGCTGTGTAACTTTCATATAGAAATGTGCTTTGAAAAATAATAATCAAATCAATATGGAATGTAACAAGCATTTGGACATTTTACAAAATCAAACTCATACTGCCCCCATCTGGTCACCAGTAAAATTAAACACACTGAGTGATCTGACTGATTCGCTTTCAGACAGATAATGGACAAAATATACATTTTCATGCAATTAAATACAATGACAAAGTACATGTACAGGTTGAAGAAGCATATTTCTTACACAGTTGTCACATGGTGTATGTTGCCAAAGTGTTACGGAAATGTCCAAAGTGCTGTCTTGCAAAAACTGAAACCTGCTCTTTGTGCTTCATTTTGAGAGATGCAGTCAATGTGATACTTCCTCATCCATCAGAGGCTAAAGAAAGGCTTTTGCAAACACTGCTTGCATACAAACCAAATTTACCACAAACTCACCACATGAGCATGTACACACATCAACCTCTCCGCTACCTATTTCTTTCTCATAAGCATACAAGCACCAAACTGAATGGAAAATTTGATGTTAAGATTCATATCTTATTTAACAAGACCCTTTCTTGAGAAAAACACAGACAGTGTGATTGAGTAAAACCCCTTTGAAGAGAAACTCTGATGCTTTGAATATTTGATTAAAATTTGCTTCGATTTCCATTAGATTTGAACTGTTTAACAAATGCACAATAATTAAATAGGCAGATCTGCCTTAGTAATAAGATAGATAGTTTCAATGTCTTGTCACAAGCTGTTATTAAAACACACTGACCTAATCAGCATGGTGTTTTGGAGAAACTGGGCTAATTGTAAAATTGAGTCAGATAAATGTTGCAGTCATTCAGAGAAATATACACAGGAAACATACTTGTACATCCTGTTATTCAGATCATCACGATGTGTCCATAAAAATATCAAATATAAAGTATGAAACTATGTATCTTTTACATTCAGATGTAATTGTAAAAACCTTGCATGATTACATGTGATGCCATGCATGATACATGACAATAAAACCTGCAACTTTTCTTATATTTGGAAAGTTTCAGAATCCACTTCAGTTCTGTTTTAGGTCTATTCAGTTTGTGTTCTGACCTGAGCGTAAGTACTGAATTCAGAACTCTGCACTCGTTTTGTCTTGCGCTGTTTTTGTCTCTTGTTTATCACGTCTAAAGATGCATAACACACCTCATCTGCACACTGAAATGAAAATTAATAAATTAATGTTTTGGTTTAAAAAAAAAAAAAGAGCCAGTGTCTGGAATTAACATGCATGATCATATTGTTCATACCTCAGCTGAATTTCCTCCTTTTGACTTGTCTTTCTGATCTGTCACAGCATCTACAAAGGATTATTGCATTATATCACCACTTACATACATAAATGCTTTAAATTGCATGCAATTTTGGTTATGTGTTACATTTTGGTTCCTAACATTACTATTAATTTTGTGTGCAGGCCTCAGTCCCCATAATATGGTAACTGACAAAGCTATTGATTTGTATATTAAAGTTTTAAAATGTGGCAACAAAAAAGATTGTGAATTAGTGAATGATTACCTGTAGTTTTCCTACAACAGAGGCAGTACACACAGATGGAGGAGAGGAGAACACACACTGGACACACACTGAACAGCAGCGTCCAGCAGAGCAGACAGTCTGATACAGGAGGTGTTGTGGAGGTGGGTCCGGAACAGGAAGATACTTGCTCAACTATATATAAACAAATATCTTATTTTTATTCTGTTTGCCTTTTTTCTTCACAGAGAAAGGTGAAGTTCTCAAGAATTACACAAACAATGAATCAGAAGTGTTTTCTTACCTTTCAGAGAGAGACGAGTTGTTCGGGTTCCATAATAGTACACCTCAGAACGGGAGAGGATGCCTTTTTCATCTTTGTTTGCCTTTCTCTCTAGTTCTGCACAGTAGTACAGTCCCAGATCAGAGACACTGATGTTAGTAATTTGTAGATCATAAGAATTACTGTAGCTGTTGTGGATAGAGCTAAAACGAGGTATCTCTAGGTCCCAGTTTGTAAAATCTATTATGAGAGAGGGTTGATTTTCATGAGAGCAGTTTCTTATCCATACAATGGCCAAACCAAGAATTAGAGAGCGATCACAGTAGAGAGTGATGTTGTCTCCTGGTCTGACTTTCATCTCCACTTCTTCTCCATAGATTCTTTTCTGACGGAACAGTAAGACATCTGTAAAAGCACAAAATAACTATGAAGCACTTCAGATCATACTGTTATACCAAAATATTCATAGTAGTGACATTTTTTAATTTAGCTGAGGAAATGTATCTGTTCTTACACATGAGCGCGATGAAAGCAAATCTTGGCCCCTCCATTTCAGTGAGTGATTCTGAGTGTGACACTGGTGAGGGTCTTAATGCAGACGTCAACTTTTATCTGATTGGTTCACACCAATGGAAAGTTTTACCTAAGACAGCCTGCGTCATGAGGGGTTGGCAATAAGTTGTTGTTTGAAAGTAAGAACAGTGTATGCGTTTTCACCAATCACCAGTTACCTTATAGACTTGTTTTGGCTTTGTGATCAGGATCGGTTCATAAAATGAATTAAAAGTTAATGATAACTTTAGTTTATCTGATTTATGTGTTTAACTATATATTTGATTACGACATACAGATAAGCATCCTTATATGAGACATTTTGTCCTTTACATTTCAATTTAATCAGTCAATTCATGTCTGTCATAAGGATCAAAGTTTTTTTAAATTAAAGTTCATAAGGCTAAAATTCATAAATTAAAATTCATAAGGCTCTTTGTTTTATTGTTATAGGTTCAAATCAACATCTAAACATGTCAAAACAGGAAACCCACAAGTCTTTCATCCAGACCACGTAAACACTTCACATTTGCAACTCGTCATGAAACTCTCACTTCACATCTCTTAGTTGATCATTGGTCATAAGCACAAATGTTTCCATTAGCCTTTGTGTGGTTTTGCGTTTAGGTAAAAGTGCACATATTTACAAAGAGAAGTACTTCCTAAAATAACTGGGCGAATGGTCTATACTGTGGCTAAACTGATACTGACGGATGTCCACTGACCTGAAATTAGCTCCATTTAATTATGAGACAGTGTAATTTGGCATAACATAACATAAGTAAAGAGTAATAAATCATGCATAACTAAAAGAAAAAAGTCCAATGTTAGCCAGATTAGCTGGTCCTTACGGGTCAAATAAGTTTATAGTAAATATGAAAACAACAGTTTTGTATATGCCAAAAGGAAGTGAAGAATGCATTCGTCCCATTCTTCTTATTGTCAACTTGTGTTCAACAGGAAATTGTAGAAAGCATAGAAACCCTGACAGCATTTTTCCCCAGTTTTGAAAACCTCATGAACCAAGTCTAGACTATTTAAAATGTACTTTACTTTAAAAACATCTAATGATTTGTGCAAGATATTTGCAAAAACATTAGCAAAAAATTACAAATAATATTAAGAGTTCAAAAGGATTTGAATAAACATACCTATGTGGTGTAAATTGTTAAATATTTCTGCAAGGTGCTAATAAGAGGCTTCTCTTAATACTTTCTCAACAATCAGGAAGCACAACCAGAAATAGGCCGTTTCAGAAATGACACAGATGTCTGTTGTTCAGTGCGTTTAGCAGTGGGAGCTGTCCAGTGTGCTGAATTTCTCAGAAAAAAAAAAAAGTATTTCCTAAAAAAATCAATGTGATTAGAAATAACTAAAAATACAGAAGGAGCAAAAATTCTGTAAAAAATAAATAGTAAAAATTCTGTCAGTTCCTCATCCTTAAGTCGCTCCAGATAACTATAAAAGTATCAGTAGTTCATATTATTATAGGATGTATTCCATGTTTTTAAATCAAACTGTCGTCCTCACTGCTCCCTCTGCCGTGTATGCGTCAGATTTTTAATATTTTTTAAGTACATTTTTTTGAGAAAGTGTAAAAAATTGTATAAATATTCATACTTTCTTAATATTGAAGCACCTAACCCCACTCCTACCCAGAACCTACCCACTTCTCAACAACATAAAATACTTAGGCCTAACAGGCAAAATCACAGGTTTGTATTGTATAAATATTTACTTACATGTATTTTTAAATACTCCAGGATGTCATTTCATCATAGCGATATTCCCATGCCCATCGAGTTAAAAAGTGACACCAAGGGATCTTAAAGTGAGAATGTGTTTACGTATGCACTGCTCAGTGAACGCTCTTGACATGGAGAAGGTGAGCTGAAGAAATAATATGAAAACCCCATTAGTTCTTGAGTAAAATGCTTGCTGGAGATTTTAATATGTGAAAATGAGAACCAAGGACATACCAATGAATTGCATCCCAATTAACGTATGTGTGCACTATTCTGTGCCCTTTTTTAGTATAAATAGAGTGATTAGTGTGTTCACACTGACAATTTAAAAAAAATGCCTGGCTGATACACTTTAACCAGGAAAAAAAGAAGTTTGGAATATTGGATGCATTGACATTTCTTCAACTGTCAGTTACCTGTCAGCTGTCATCGCTTTTATTATGTAGTTCAATGTTGGATGACAAACTATGTAATTCATACACTAGATTGTTGAGTACATAGTGCATAGAATAAGTGTGTCATTTGGGACACAACTATCAAATCACTCGCAATCTTGCAATGATCAGTGTGTCCTTGTCATAGATATATATAGGTGCATCATTAGTGGCTGTTTATATGGATGGCTATACATAAGCTGTCTGCCATATTGGAACAGTAAACACCAGTCTGTGAACATGCCATCAACCATAGTTACACCCATATATGAATATTTACATATGCAATAGACATCAGCAGATCTTTTTACCTTAAAAAAATTAAAGCTTGTCCTAGGGCATCTTAAAATTCACTGAGTAACACAGACTTCTTCAGAATTCAGTGACTTAAATATAGGTATAAAAGTGTCAGTATTTTTCTCTCACCTTGTGATTGGAATGTATGGAGTCCATCCCAGAGCTTTAACCACTAGACAGTCTGTGCTTCATTCTAAGAGATTCTATATTATCTATCAGAGGGTGTAGAAAGCTGCAAATCAAGACACTGCAAGCATACAAACCGAATTCACCACGTAAGCATTTACAGACACAAACCAAACGCTGCCCTTTCTAATTCTTTCTCATATGCACACAATCAGCGAACTGGATGGAAACATTTGTGGTTAAGATTAGACCTTTCTTTGAGGAGAGTCAAGTTACTTTGAAGCAAAACTCAGAGAGAAGATTTTCAAAAGAAAAATGTCAAATAATGTATTTCTACATCATTTCATTTTAATTTTCAAATGGTCATGAATGTAGATATTCTAGTTTTGTTTACAATTTCTAAGACATCAGATTAGCAATTGATTTTTATTTTTCAATGCACTGGGCATTTGCACATTCTCATGTTGTCTGTCTGCTTGTTGCCTGTTGTTATTCAAACACACTAACCTACTTAGCAGGCCTAGCATGCTTATTTCTCATCCAGCATGGAGTGTGATTTAGGAAAATTTGATTAAGTGTATTAAAAAATGAGTCAGATAAATGTTGTGGTCATCCATTTAATGAGAACTGTACACACCTTAAACTAAACTCTGCTTAACACAGGAAACCCACTTCCACATCCTATTGAGGACCCAGGTCATCACTGTGCATCCACAAAGACAGTATGGAGACATACTAAAACACTTTTACTGAAGGAAAATGTTTTTATTTGTCAGTACTTTATTGCTTATTAAGAAGCATTATAATTCTTGTTTCATATTTTTGTCTATGATTTAATCACAAAAACATGATGTTTTAATGATAATAACTCTTTCTGCAACTTTCTAATCTATTTAGTTTCTGTTCTGACAGGAGCGTATGTAGTGTAATCTGAACTCTGCACTCGTGTTTCCCTGTGCCGTTTCTGTCTCCTGGTCATCACATCTACAGATGCATAACACACCTCTTCATCATCATTCTCCTGTAATAAAATATTTTGATTTTATTATTATATATAACATGTTTATTACAGTGTTTGTTCGTGTGTTCGTGTGTTTGAGATCAGTAAGATTTTTAGCTTTTTCAGAAATCATTCTAATATGCTGATTTATTATCAGTGTTGAAAACAGTTGTTCAGGGGCCGTTTTACTCTTTGATGAATAAAACGTTAAAAACAACAGCATTTATTTAAAATGGAAATCTTTTGTAACAAAGTACACTGCCGTTCAAAGTTTGGGTTCAGTAAATGTTTTCTTTCTTTCTTTCTTTAAAAGAAATTAATATAATTAATATAATCTTATTCAAAAAGGACATATTAAATTGATAAAAAGTGATAGTAAAGACTTATATTTTTAGATTTATATTTTGAATATATATATATATATATATATATATATATATATATTAAGCAGCACAACTGTTTCCAACATTGATAATATAAGTAATAAATCTGCATATTAGAATGATTTCAGAAGGATCATGTGACTGATAATGGCTGATTAAAATTTAGCTTTGCATCACAGAAATAAATTATATTTCAAAGTATATTAAAATAAAAAAAATGCTATTTTAAATTGCTATAATATTTCATAATATTACTTTTCCTGTAATTATGATCAAATAAATGAACCTTTGATGAGGAAAACAGACTTTTTAAAAAAAATAAAAACCTTAAAATCGTACTGATCCTGAACTTTTAAACAGCAGTGTGTGTGTAGTTATATAATTATATATAGTTAACATTACCTCATATAACATATAACTTAATGCTTAACAAGTATTTTTTCCAGTGTTAGTTCATGTTAACTAATGTAGTAAACACTTTTTTTTCCACAAATGTAATCTTATTTTAAGGAGTTACCCAAAACTATTTAAAAATCAGAATAAAGGAGCCTGTGGTTGAAATATTGCATATGGTAGAGTAACAGCAAGCCATGCCTCAACAATGTTTCTAGTTTTCAGCTTGTCTTTTTTTTTCAGTTGCAGAATCTAAAAGGGAATATTTTAATATTTGAAACATTTAAATTGATGCAGTTTTAAAAAAAAAAAAGATCAATAACAAAATCTGTTTGTCTGTATATTAAAGTAAATGTAACACTGTAATATAGGGACAATTCTCACTATTAAGTAGTTACTTATTAGCATGCCTATTATTAACATATTGGCTGTTTATTAGTACTTATAAAGCACCTATTCTGCATGACCATATTCTACATCCTTAATCATCCAGGCTACCCTATACCTCAACTTAAAAACTACCTTACTAACTATTAATAAGCAGCAAATTAGGAGTTTATTGAGGCAAAAGCCATAGTTAATGTTTGTTTATAGCGAGAACTGGACCTTAAAATAAAGTGTGACCAGTAAAACTGTATAGCAGTGCAAAAAAAAAATTACCTGTAGTTTTTCTATAACAAAAGCAGAACACACAGATGGAGGAGAGGAGAAAACACGCTGGACACACACTGTACAGCAGCGTCCAGCAGAGCAGACAGTCAGGAGGTGCAGAGGGTTCAGAACAGGAAGTCACTTGCTCAAGTTAAAATAAACACAAATGTACCAATGAATGCTAAGAAAAAATATGTTCATCTTGCTTCTTCGCTGAGAGAGATGTTATACACAAGCAATGATATAACTAGCAGAAGTGTTTTCTTACCTTCCAGAGAGAGACGAGTTTTTCGGGTTCCATAATAGTACACCTCAGATCGAGAGATGATGCCTTTTTCATCTTTGTTTACCTTTCTCTCTAGTTCTGCACAGTAGTACAGTCCCAGATCAGAGACACTGATGTTAGTAATATATAGATCATAAGAATTATTATAGGGGTTGTGGATAAAGCTGAATTGCTGAACTATTTCCTCAACCAGTTTCCTAAAATCTATAATGAGTGAGGGTTGATTTTCATGAGAGCAGTTTCTTATCCATACAATGGCCAAACCAAGAGTTAGAGAGCGATCACAGTAGAGAGTGATGTTGTCTCCTGGTCTGACTTTCATCTCCACTTCTTCTCCATAGATTCTTTTCTGATGTAACAGTAAAACTGTAAAAATAATAATAATAATAATAATAATAATAATAATAAAATACTATAAAGCACTTCAAATTGTGGTATTATACAAAAATATACACAATAGAGACATTTTCATTCAAAACATCTGAAAGACATCTGAATAAGTATATGTTTTCTTACACATCAGCGCAGTGAGAGCAAGTCTTGGCCTCTCCATCTCAGTGAGTGATTGTGAATAACTGACACTGGTGATGGTCTTAATGCAGATGTCAGCTTTCATCTGATTGGCTCACACCAATGGAAAGTTTTACCTCAAATTGTCTGCGTCATGAGGGGTTGGCAGTAAATTATGTTACTGTGTGAACGAAGAGTGAGAGCAATATTAACCGATCATTGGTCAGCTTGCATTTACTTTTTTGCTCTGATTTGGATTTGTGATCAGGTAAATCTTTAACCTTTTTTCATCAGACAGATGTGCAGACAGGCTACAATATTTAAAGCTAAAATGTGACTTTTGATTGTCTGATTATAGAGAGGATTGTTTTCAGAAAGGATACAGACATGCAGATAAACTCAATATTAAGTGCTTTACATTTGACATGCAATCAGTAAATTCTTGAACTTTGAACTGGAAGACTAGTGTAGAATTGATGTGGTTCTTTGTTTTATTGTAGTGGGTCAAAATAAGAAACTATTATGCAGCAACATCTAAACATGTCAAAACAGGAAACCCACAGGTCTAGTTCAGACCACTTACAACCTTCTCACGTATTTTGCCTTTAGACACCCTGAAACTCTTACGTCGCCCTGCTTGTAGATTAATATTTCCATTGGTTTTTGTTCGGTTTTGTGTGTTGGTTAAAGTGCACGCATTTGCATTAATGCATTTAGCTGACATTAATTCATGCACTAGGTATTTTCTATGTGTTCTTATAAATATTGGAATAAAGTAAGAATTCAACTGAATATTAATCTCTCATACAAACAAAGTGTTATATTTTGTTACGAACTGACCAAATTTATTAATATTTTCATTCATTCATTCATTCATTCATTCATTCATTCATTCATTCATTCATTTTTATTTACGTCTGGCAAAGTCTCCAAAGTGTACTATTTAAACATGTGTACCATTATAAGGCCAGTATGTTTTTTTTTTTTTTTAAATGCTTCACATTTTATTAAATAAACTGTTTGATTTTGATTATTTTTTTATTAGTCAGCCTAAAGAACTACTAATCAAACTGACCAGATATTAATGGCAGTTTTAATATTTCCCATTTTTCAGCAATTATTCAGCAATAACCAAACACAACTGGTCAGTCTAAAAAATTGATGTTTTTTTAATCTAATCACTGCCCATTTTCTTGTAGCTTATATTAAAGGAATAGTTTATGAACATTCGAAAAAATGAACATTTACTGAAAATATGCTCAGAAAACATTTTTTAGCACTTACATCCAAGTTGAATATTCTTTTTAGCTATGTCGGTAAGGTGCTAATGCAGATGTGGCTTCTCTTAATACTTTCTCAATACTATGGAGATACAGTCTCATATTCTTGAGTAAATATTCAGCAGATGTCTGTGATTCAGTACGTTCAGCACTGGGAGCTGTCCAATGTGCTGAATTTATACTGGTTCTCCACACATTTTAGAATTGTTAAAAATTTGATTAAATTTACTATTTTCCAAGAAATGACAAGAAACGAGAAAATATGACAAGAAAATGTAATTGTGTGTCTAATTTCCTTAGTATCTGAAGAATTTCCTGATTTAAATTTCTAGTAACAACTTGCAGTTAATGTTTTCCGTTTTTGTCTAACTACAGTTTTCACACTTACAGTCATGTGCATGTCCAGTAGCCTCACCAGCTTGAACACAAACACTTTTATGACGTTCAATCTCCTGCATGCTCAAGTGGAAACATTTGTGGTTTGTACTCTCACCTTCCTTTTCACAACCACAACAGCATGCATCAGCAGTATCAGCACAACAAAGAAAAAAAAATACATTAGTGAGCCTAAATGCTGACATATATATCAAATACATTTAATTAATTATTACATTATTTAGTTTTTTCATTAATAATGTGAATCAAAATAATATGCATAGTAACCATTTTTAATTTATATATATATATATATATATATATATATATATATTGATTTAATATAACTCATGCTGTTTATATTACTGTTATATCACAATGCACTGACAGTTTAAAACTGATAGTTGTGTCTTGTTTACATAAGATATTAATATAAAATAAATATTAGTACACTTTTTAATTTTAATTTAATGAACACATTCTGACGCATTTATTACATTGCATTTCAACTTCATGGCTATTGTTTTCATTGATCTCTAAAGCCCTCAGAATTACCGGTATGTGTGGGGGTGATTTTGTTTATTTGTATAAGAATGCATTTACTTCAGACATTTATTGCCCCGGGTTCCGAAAGGTTTTTGGAAACCTATTTTTGTCTCTGGTTTTAACCACAAAGTGTTTAACCTGTAAAATAAACAGATTTAGAGAAAAATTGTTACAAACATGACTAAACAGGTAGTAAACATTTGAAAGAGGGCAGTCACAAAGACCACTGGAAACATTTGTGGTTTTGACTCTTACCTTTAAAAACAAAATGAGATGGTTGAGCACTCTTCATTACCACGACAACCTGTAAACAGCACTGAATTTACACATAGACGAAAACCACTTCTTACATCCTGTGGCATCAAAAAGACAGCGTTGCATTTTGTAATATAACACATACATGCAGTGTCAACAATTTATACCTGTATCAGTCCGCTCAAACAAATGCTGTCTCTGCCCTGCAGTTGAAGACTAGGACATTAAACTTCTATTATCAAACCAAGATTATGACAATTCATCACAAGAGGACTTCCTGCCTTCCTGATCCTTGTGTAAGTCTATAAAGTTATTTCAGGTGCACAGTTGTTTTGTGACCTGTGGATAATGCAGAAGGAGGATTTATAGATATATTGTCCATATATGTATATATATATATATATATCTGTAAATAACCAGTAAAATGTATCACTCAAAAATAAATTGCATTTTTTAAGCATAAATGGCTTACTTCTCATGCCCATCTTGAGCAGTGTGTAACCTGAATATAATTAGAAATTTGGATGTGGTTCCATGTTTATTTTTAATTTATTTATTTTTCAATTCTATTAGTCAGTTACATTTCATAAAGGCATTTCTGCACTTACGTGTTCTTATCAAGAATTGGTCCTGATGAATTAGTTTGTGGGCAAGTTATTTTGACGTCATTTTCTGTCATTTTAAGACCAGTTTGGACTATTAGCCACTAGATGGAGCCATTGAGTGGTCATCGTTTCCTGTTCTTTTAGAATTTATTCATGTTTCAGAGACACTCCCTTAACTCACAGAAACTAGACATCTAAACGTAAGCTTATTACTGATTGACCAACGAGAATTTGACCATTTACATGCAAATTTTGAGATATATAATTATATATATATATTAATTTTCATAGACACACAATCTTATGATTTAACGTTTTCAACAATTAGTTTGGGACATCTGAATAATACTCAAGAAGCTTTTAAATTCATTCATTCATTCATTAATAAATTTATTTATTTATTTGTTTATTTATTTATGTTACACATCCTGCATATTTTTTTTTAAATAATATTGTTAATATATTAAAAAAGTGTAAACCCCTAAAGTAAATCACCCTGTGTAAATCATAACACAAACACATACAAAGAAAATGTACCACGTTTACTGTATTTCATTTAGTGCAAAAACAGCACACTAAAATCATAGCTAAAATAGTGGAACACAAAAAAAGAATAGACTAGCAACAGCATATGTATTTAAAATAAGCAGGTAATCACATCTTGGCATATGTGCAGATGTCAGTAGTCTATAAAAGACTTCACTGTGGAGGCAAATCTTTCCAGTCTTACTCATCTCACACTGATGTTTCTCCATAGAATTTGCCTAAAATGATGAATAGGAAGGGAGAGAGGACATCCTAAACTGGTAAAACATCACATCAATCTACAGTGCTTTTTTAAATAGTACTGAAATACAATAGTTTACTGACATAAAGTAAAAATATAAAATAGTTACTTTAAAAACATTTGCATTGAGTATCTCAGCACTCAGAACCTTAAAAACAGGTAATGAATGTCTTAAAAAGTATCATTCTGGTGGCTGAAAATCTATCATGCAGGTCGATACTAAAACTTCAAAAGGAATGTTAAAGGAATAGTTCACCCAAAAT
This sequence comes from Labeo calbasu, assembly GCA_019740295.1. Lineage (NCBI taxonomy): Eukaryota > Metazoa > Chordata > Actinopteri > Cypriniformes > Cyprinidae > Labeo > Labeo calbasu. Next base: position 12,648 of record JAHKKF010506996.1, read on the forward strand.
GTGCAATATTATGGATAAAGGACTTGTATTTTGGCCTATAATGGTTTAAAGTTTAAAACATCTTGATGGATTTGTTTCTTATGAATACGCAACTTCACAAAACGTTAATTGATGCACTGGAGTCATGTGGATTACTAATGGATTATTGTGATGTTTTTATCAACTGTTTGAGCTCTCATTCTGACAGAACCCATTCACTGCACAAGATCCATTGGTGAACAAGTGATGCAAAATTTTTCCAAATCTATTTAGATGAAGAAAGAAACTTACCTACATTTTAGATGGCCTGAATGTGAGTACATTTTCAGCTAATCTTCTTTGGGTGAACTATTCTTTTAACGTGTGAATGAGATACCTGTAGTTTGAGCCCGACAGAAGCAAAACACACAGATGGAGGACAGGAGTGAAGAGAGGAGAACACACACTGGACACACACTGAACAGCAGCGTCCAGCAGAGCACACAGTCTGACACAGAAGATGTGGTTATGGAGGATTCATGGATGGAAACTGCCTCTAAATAAAACAAATAAAAGTTCACATGCAATTTAAGTGGGGTCTTATGGCATATATGGCACATTACAATCAGTTCTTTGTTGCTAAATCAAGTTTTATACTAAAACTTGGCCTACTGGAGTTTTACGAACTTTTTATGACCCTTGTAACGTAACTGTACACATAAATAAAATAGCATTATTAATATTATTTTCATTTTTAGAAATGTTTTTTCACCCAAGACAGACAGACAAACTGTCTTGTTTATATATTTATACTCAGATCTTGCATTTATGATGCCATCTATCTTTCGCATAGTAGTACATTCCCTCATCAGAGACACTGACATTTGTAATATGTAGATCATTGGAGTTACTGGAGCTGTTGAACACAAAACTAAAACGTGGAAACGTCATCTTAAACATGTTTAAAGTATCTATGAACAAAGATGGTTGATGCTCATGTGACCCGTTTCTCCACCAAACAATGTGTGATCAGTGACTGATAAATGTGAGGGTCTTCAGAGCGGATGTCAACAGTTTTTTAATTGGCTGGCTGTGGTGGGAGGTATTTCTGCTAAAGAGCTTTGATGTATGTAAGGGCTGGAATTGTTTTCTTTTGTTTAGATTGGTCACTGTAATAACTGTAATTAACTGTTACTAACAAACAGGTAATATTACAGTTATTATTACAATAAAATTATATTTCTATTATATTTTCTTTGCAATATTTAAAAAGTATCCATTGTGTGTGTGTTTACAGTCATGTCCAAAATTATTGGCACCCCTTAGAAAATGTGAACAAGGAAACCTGTAAAAATAAATCTGCATCGTTAATCCTTTTGATTTTTTATTTTTTAAAAAAAGCCTGATGAGTTGAGAGATCACCTGACCATTTCTTCCAAGAGATCAGAGACCATTCCTTCAGACAGAATCCCCCCATATCTTTCAAATTCCAAGATCCATGTTCATCCACTCCAATTTCACCCCACTCATTTTCTATAGGGTTCAGGTTAGGGAACTGGGATGGCAATGGTAGAATCTTTGCAGTGACCCATTTTTGTTTTGATTTTGATGTTTGTTTTTGGATCATTGTCTTGAAGATTAAAAAATTACACATTATATGTTTTCTTCATTGTACACATTGGGTACTTTTTATTTCAGCGTGCACCAAAACTTGAGTGTTTGCTGCTAAAAAACTAATTTTTTTAGTTTGAACTGACTGTAGAACCAAGTCCCATTTGAAGATCCTGTAGAGTCTGAAAGCTGAATATATATGCTGGAGATTATTTTGGGCTTTTTTTCCTTGAAACCCTCCCTGTGCTGATTAGAATGCATGTATCTTCACAAAAGTATCTTGACCTCAATCCACAGCTGTTCAAAAAACTACAACACTTTGAATGCATCTGTGAGTAACCATGTTACTTCATCTGTTACCTTCTATTCAACCTGACCTAGCAAGAAAAATGGAACTGTTTTACAATGTAGCAATTTTATGTGAATTTGTATGAAAACTTACAATGTTAAGAGTAAAAGGAAACATGAAGCTTCCTCCAGAAGCATAGTAAAACCCTTATGTCTATACACTACCAGTCAAACTTTTTGTAAAAAACATTTTGTAAATTATAGTAAATGATAGTAGTCTATTTACCGTAAATACAAATTATATTTAGGCTCTAAATGACCAAAACTCTGTTGTTATATGTGCTGAGACTGGCACACAAATAGATGATAGAAGTGGTATGCTATTTTAAATTCAACCTGTTTTCGTGTTTTTCATTTTTAAATGAACAGCTCGAAAGAACCGATTCTCAGAAATGAGTCAGATTCCCAATGATGGCTAAAGTGCTCCTATTACGCTTTTTCGGATATTATCACCGGTTCCCACACCAATGGAAATGGCTTTTTCAACGACTCTGCACAAACTGGTGAAGGTTTATATCAAATTTGCATAATGCCCGCCTATCGTTTTCATTGGCTTTCTGTAAACAACATGTGCTTTGACACGCCCTCAAACATTGATGGTGTAGCTGAGACCCCGGAAGAGTTTGGTTTGTCAAGTCTAAAAGATGCTATTTTTTTTTTTTTTTTTGCGGTACGAAAGCAAATCTTGAAAGCATGAAGATGTGAAGGAACAGTGGTTAACCTAGAACCCCAAACTTACGTTGTGTTCCAGTCATTTTACTGAGGACTGCTTTAAATCTTGGTGAGGTCAACGCGGGATTTGCAAAACGCTTATATACGTTATTAAAGAAGGGTCAGTACCCACTTTATTCGGACCATCTTGCGCTTCTGAGTCACGACTTGTAAGTTTGATTGATTATATATGTAGATATTCTACCGAGTGTTCAAAATGCGTAGTTTTGTGTTGCATACTATGTAAACCTCAGAGACCTGATCAGTCTGCATAGTTGTAAAGCCGAACTTGCATCATGTTTTTCAAATAAAGAGTCGACTCTGAACCGTTTAACCGATCGTTCCTAATTCGAATCCCATTTACAGGAAGTTCACAAGTTAAGATATTTGCATAATACCCGCCTACGTTCTGCGTGAACATCCAGCGAAATCTTGAACCCCTCAAACGCTGTAACTGGTTTGTAGCGTGCGGATAACAATAATGTCGAGAAGACGCTGTGTTCTGCGCTGTGAAAAAAAATTCGTATTATTTTCGCTTCCGAAGGATGAGGCTGTGAAGAATCAGTGGTTGAAGTTCATGTTTACTAAGATACCACAGCAGTATGTTCCCAACCTTTTTCTGTGCTCCCGTCATTTCACTGACGATTGCTTCCCCGGTCTCCGCGAGTTCAAAGCTGGATTCGTAAACCGTTTGATCCTGAAAGAGGGGTCAGTGCCCAGTTTGTTTGGACCAGCTTGCTCCTCCAATTCACAACCTGTAAGTATGATTAATAACTGTTCCTTTGATATTCTGTCGAGCGTGCAAAATATGTAGTTCTGTGTGTTGTGTATACGCTCAGTGTAGCTGTAGGTCCCCGGCTAACTAGTTCTGCTAATCTGCAGTGGGCCCGCTATTGTCTAAAAATGTGTCCATTGATATAGAATGTCTGTCGTTCTTATTACTTGGAGTCATGATAAATGACGGAGCAATATGTTGTTTTACGAACTAACGTTACAGTGCTTTAGCAGTACTCCACGTATCTGACCAATCAGAGCAGAGTAGTCTCACGCTAAGGAGGTGTTTGGAAAGATGAATCTTTGAACGAATCGTTTGAGCAAAGAACTTATTGAGAGACGTTAAGTAAAGTGAAATTAAATGCTTATACAGGACAGGTGAGGTCAAAAGTTTACATACACCTTGCAGAGTCTGCAAAATGTTAATTATTTTGCCAAAATAAGAGGGATCATACAAATGTATGTTTGTTTTTTTATTTATTTTATTTAGCACTGACCTGAATAAGATATTTCACATAAAAGACGTTTGCATAGTCTACACGAGAAAATAATACTTGAATTCATAAAAATGACCCTGTTTACATAGACTTTAGATTCTTAATACTGTGTTGTTACCTGAATGATCTACAGTGATAGTTGTTCATGAGTCCCTTGTTTGTCCTGAACATTTGAACTGCCTGCTGTTTTTCAAAAATCATTCAGGTCCCACAAATTCTTTGGTTTTTCAGCATTGTTTGTATATTTGAACCCTTTCCAACAATAACTGTATGATTTTTGAGATCCATCTTTTCACACTGAGGACAACTGAGGGAGTCATATGCAACTATTACGTATGGTTCAAATGCTCACTGATGCTCCAGAAGGGAACACGATGCATTTAGATCCAGGGGTGTAAACTTTTAAATGGAATGATGATGTGTACATTTTTCTTACTTTGCCAAAATAACATATAAATTTCATTTAGTGCTGCCCTTTAGAAGCTGAAGAAGATACTTGCATGTTTCCCAGAAGACAAAATAAGTTACATTTTCCCTGATATTCAAATTCAAAAAGCTTTCACCACACCAAAAGTTTTCCAACACATGAAGCTGTCAACATGGTATAAATTTAAAACAGATTTAATTGTTAAAGGGATAGTTTGCACAAAAAAATGAAAAATTGTGATCATTTAGTTGTTCTAAATCTGAATTTCTTTCTTCTGCTGAACACAATCAGCTTGTTAAGTGATGACATGATGCGGTGATGACATGAATCTGGCAAACACTTTTATCCAAAGGACTTACAGTTGAGGAATACAACGACTTTTAAAATAACATAATTGGGAAAAACAGTTGGCCTGTGTTTAAATGTGTAAAACTGGATTTTGGTTTATGTTGTTTATAATTGGTTGATACTATATAATTGGCTTCCAGAAAAAATGCCACTAACAAACTGTTTACCCATCTAAAATGTCACAGCTAACATCTGCTACAGCTGATCATCTGCATTCTGCTGCTGGTCCCAAGAAAAACACTACAAACTTTATGAAACTCATTGCATTCAGGAGTGATGAAGATCTTGATGCTTGTGACCAGGACAGTGTGGCGAGCAGTGTGGACAGCACAGCCGAGGAAATGTTTATAGACGGTCTTGACCCTGTTCTAGATGGGTAGGCTGTATTTTTAATTAGTACTTATTACTTAAGAACAAGATGCAAGCATGCTTTTAATAAAATGACTGTTTTACTGCAAGACTGTTAATTAATTGCTAATTCTGATTTTTTCTTCATGTGCCATGCAATAGGCCTCCACTTGACATTTACTCACCAGAGGAGGACTGCGATTTAGAGGCCAGCCCACAGCAGAAAAAGAGACCCCGTCTGTCTTCCACATCTTCTGAAAATGATGGTTCAAATGAAAAGTGGCATAGCTCAGATGACGCAGATCTTGAACCACCCCATCTAGACTTCACACCTGTTCAAAAACCTGGCCCACAGATTTTACCAAATAGGTGCAGCAGTCCTCTGCAGTTTTTTCAACTCTTGTTTCCCAAAAAAATGTGGCAGACCATTGTATCCCACACTAATGGCTATGGGGTCAAGTGCAAAGAGAAAAAGGGCAAGGTGTGGGAATACATTTGTCAAAGAGACTTAAAGTCGTACATAGCACTGGTGATTTACATGGATATGTTCAAGTGCTCTTCATTGACAGACTATTGGAGTGAGTCTGAGCACTTCAGTCTGCCCTTTCCTGCAAAAATCATGTCTTACCAAAAATTTCTGTTAATCTCCAAAGCCCTTCATCTAAGTGATTGCAAGGAGGATGAGAAGAACAGCTCTACGAGGGGAACAGCAGCCTATGAACGGCTGGGTAAAATTCAACCTCTGTATCAAGTCATTAGGGAGACCTGCAAGACCATTTTTCATCCTTTTCAGAACATTACCATTGTTGAAAGAATGGTCACATCACAAGACAGAACTGGACTCAAGCAAGGCGTGAAAAAGGAATCTCCAAATATGGGGTACAAACTCTTCGCACTGACAGACTGCACCTGTGGCTATACATGGGACTTCTTTATTTACGAGGGAAAGTCCTGTGCGTCGCAGAACGTGGGCCTGAGCTATGAGTCAGTTATGGCATTGGTGGATGAAAATCTGTTGGGCTCTGGGTACAAACTGTTTGTGGACAAATTTTACACCAGCCCCACACTCTTCAGGGACCTTCTGGGTAAAAATATCTATGCTTGTGGCCCTGTTTGGCCAAACAGGACTGGTTTTCCAAAAACAACTGTGAACAGACTGTCAAAGAACGCTTCATGCGGCACCATGCGTTGGATTAGGCATGACAATCTTCTGTTTGTCGAGTGGAAAGACTCACAGGAAGTGCAGATGTGCTCCACCTTCCATAAAGCCTATCAAGGTGATATTGTGCAGAGGAAGGTGAAGGGTGATGCACACCGGCCCCTTGTGGAGGTTCCCATTCCAGCTGTGGTCTTGGACTACAACAGGTTAGTAGAATACATTTAGTGGTATTCCTTGTTTTACTTTGCGCCTTTAATGTGTTTGCTTTTTAGAGTTTGAAATATGCATTTTATATTTCTACATAGGAACACGGAAGTAGTAAATTCTTCGAATTGCGTTACTGGACATTTCAGAGCTCTACATAAACCAAAAAAGTGGTATCAGTGTGTATTTTACCATTTTTTGGACATCGTCATAGAGAATGCATTCATCATGCAGGACCTAATAGCGAAGGTGAAGTACAAGAAGCCTTTGACCAGAAAGGAATTCTTGCAGGAGCTTATGTTAGAGCTTACAGATGTGAGTTCTCAGGACTGAGCACCAGTTCCCTCGGCTCCCTCTTAATTTGAATCTACCTCAACTGTTCCTGCTTTATTCCACAAGCCAAAGCACCTTACAGCGGACAGCGCCGGTAGGCAAAAGTGCAGCCAGAAAACTCCAGTCACATTTGGGACTTGTGCTTGCACTGATGTGATGTGCTTTCAGGCCAAGATGAATCACTTTATTGATGGCATGAGAAAGGCTCTTGATTTATGGCTTCAATGAGTGTAACAGTGTTAAGGGTATTTTTGCTGTTCAGTCAAGGTGCATCAAAAAAAAAATCTGAATATTTAAATACCATATGTTACATTGGAATAAATAAGTTTTCAATGGTTAATGGTCTGTGTTTTATTTGGTCAAATCTTGTTGTGGTTTCACACTCTTTTTGAGGTATTTTGGAGATAATGCTATGGTTATTGGCCACATACATTTTATCTGCCACTGATTTTATTTAATTTTTTAATTTACAGAAAAACATTCTCTTAAAATTAAAATTGCATCTCCGCTATCCTGCCAGAAGAGTTATATATAGATCTACTGTGATGACTGATGTCAGTTGCTTTTTCTGTGATGGCAGACAGGTAGAGTGACTATATTAGGTCAATTACTTTTGCAGGAGGAAAGTTTAATGTCTCATACATTACCTGCTCATCATGATGAAATAAAACATGCTGGAATTGTATTCGCTGTATGACATTTTTGTGAACACGCATATGAAACAGGCTTGGTTTGGCTAAATAATATTTCATTAAAACGTGCAAAACGTTTTCTGCCAAAATATGTCAATACATTTTTGTTTTGTTTAATTTATGACAAATAATGTACTTGAAGTCTATATAAAGGCAATTCAGAAAATTGCGTTAAACGCATGTTAGAAATGTACTACTGAAAACACATTACGAAGACTGTACAATAGTACTGAATTGTGGAGTTACACTGTTAAACGTGTTAAAGTTTTTCACCATTTTTTGGGTGGGCCTGAAATCATGTCTTTATGATGTAATGGAGCCACAGCACAGCCCCTCCCCTAACACTATAATAACTAGAGCGCATTAGCATCAGTGGTTCACACGCTCACTCGCAAGTTACTGTCATTATTATTAGTTATAACAGGTACAGTTTGCTAGCTAGATATGCTTTCGTCAAGTAAATGCACATTACGTGGTTTACAAAACAGCTCAGTCATCCATTCAGATTGCAGCGGTATTAGAGGGGCGGCAGCTTTTCCGCGAGTGGGCGTGGTTTCGGCGTTGACAGCGGACAAGCCCCCGAGTTTGATTGTTTTTTTTTCCCAATATTTTGGTAATTTATTTTATTTACTTGGCGTTTTTTTATCATTCAGATTTGTTTGGGTGGTTGACTTAATAAACTGAATCCTAGCCGAAACTAGGTGGATAATCACCAAAACATCTTATGTAATCTTGTTGCTCACAATGTTCATATGGTGCCTTGGACCTGTATTACGAAAACGTCCTCTCTACATTCTTGAGAATTTTTGCTTATTTTATTTAATTTTTAAGTAAAATTATCATAGTTACAAAACAGGATGTGATTCGGGGTTAAAACGTTTCTGCCACACCCCTGGTCCTTTTAAACGAACTGATTCGCGGGAAAAACTTCCCTTCAGGAATTGTCATTTTGCGCGGAAAAACAAATGAACCGAATCGTTATTGCTTACATCCCTAGCACGTGAGTTAAATTCTATAGCTGATCTTCGTAACATCTGAATATTGTTTTTTGCGGTGCTGACAGATTATAAAGACGCAGAATGAGCAATTAGTTTAAAGTACTATCTGTAGTCTACAACGCCACTCATGCACTGCATAGTCTCTCTAGGCTAGTATGTATAGACTCTATATGATTAGAGTGCTAAAAGGTCGGGCATTTTATACAAAATTGAAATAAAAAAAATATGTTATGAAATCGAGTTTGCAACGGCTTGTTGGTTTGCAGTCCATAAATCATGAACTGGCCACTAATTCACTGTTTACTCGCCTTCTATTCAGCAGCAAACTTTGCACCGATTGATATTTAGTACTCTCCGATGGATCCCGATAAAAGTACCGAGAATGCCGTGGAGGACAGTACAGCCAGTCCTGGTGAAGATCTTTATATCTGTGACCAGGACAGTGTGGCCAGCAGTGTGGACAGCATAGCAGAGGAAATGTTTTTGAATGGTCTTGACCCTGTTCTAGATCGGTAAGTTTTTCTAAGGTTACGTATTTTCTTGTAACATTGTATATAAGCGTTCACATTTAATGTGGGTTAAATATTATGTTTGATGCAAAAAAAAAAAAAAAAAAAATGTAGATGTGTGGAGCAAATCATCATAACAGCAGTTGTAGTTAGTAGGTGTTTTGATGGAATCAGTGAAGATCCACAGTAAATAATACAGTTTTTATAATCATAAAATCTATACTGCCGCACTTTCATAAAAGTTATAAAACACCGGCAGCAACATACCACATAGGGCATTTTGTCACAATTGATAAGAACAAACACGAATGTTGTCAAGATTCTTGCCCTGGAAATCCTGGTTCAGTTTGGCCGACCACAAAAGCCTTTTGTTCCTCAGACATTTTATTTGCACTCTTTTCCTTGATTTGTATTAAATTTTAGCAGTCTGTAGTACTCCAGATGTTTTTTCCCAGTCAAACCAATTAGTACGTCCCAAAACATGACAATAATTGACCATTTTCAGCAAAATATGGAAGTTTCTTTCGGTTCAGTGGCTTTGTTTACATTCAGTGTACATTGAAGACATGTTGTAAAAACACTCTATTGGAGGTGCATGAAGCACTTTTTGTACAATTTTCTTGAGACTTGAGCATAAACACGTCTTAAAGGCCTACTTACACCAAGATGAATAGTCAGGGCAAAATCTGGTGTGATAAACATAATTTCTTCTCACACAGAGGTGGCTCTTTTCCATCTAAGAAAACAGACCAACGAATAAGATACTTGCTTTTGGTCACATGCCCAGATTCACTGATTTTACGTAAAACTCATGAACAAAACATCGGCCGTTTTTACGCATTGGTCTAAACCGATAAATAGCCTGCAAAAATCAGACTGGACCTTTGTTGTGGTGTGAACAGGCATTTAATCAACGGAGTACATTACTGTTTTTTTTCTTCTTGTGCCATGCAGTAGGCCTTCAATTGACATTTACACACCAGAAGAGGACTGTGATTCAGAGGCCAACCTACAGCAGAGAAAGAGATGCCGTCTGTCATCTGCCTTTAGCAGGGAGAATGAAAACAATGGCGTATCAACAGAAAGGTGGCGTAGCTCAGATGAAACAGACGTTGAACATCAGTTAGAGTTCACACCTGTTCAAGTACCTGGTCCAAAGGTTTTACAGAACACATGTAGCAGTCCTCTGCATTTTTTTCAGCTGTTGTTTCCAAAAATAATGATGCAGTCTATTGTAGGACACACAAATGTCTATGGGACCTAAATGTCCCTACATTTCTAAATGCTAAATGTCTATGGGACCAAGTGCAAAGATGTGATTGAGCGTTGGCGCTACATTTCTCTAAAAGACTTAAAGTCGTACATAGGACTTGTAATTTACACAGGTCTTTTGAAGTGCTCTTTACTGACAGAATACTGGAGGGAGTCCCGGTACTTCAGTCCATCCTTTCCTGCACAAGTCATGTCTTATCAAAAATTTATGACAATTGGCAATACTCTTCATTTCAGCAATACAAAGGAGGATGAGCAAAATCACTCAAAGAAAGGAACAGCAGCCTATGAACGGTTAGGTAAAATTCTACCTCCGTATCAACTCATTCGAGAGGCCTGCAAGACCTATTTTCATCCTTTTCAAAACCTCACCATTGATGAAAGAATAGTGACACCGCAGTCTAGAACTGGACTCAAAGCTATGGAAAACAAATCTTCAGATAGAGGGTACAAACTCTTTGCACTGACAGACTGCTCCTGCGGCTATACATGGGACTTCTTTATTCATGAGGGGAATTCATGTGCGTCGCAGAACGATGGCCTGAGCTATGAGTCCGTTATGGCGTTAGTGGATGAAAATCTGTTGGGCTCTGGGTACAAACTATTTGTGGATAAATTTTACACCAGCCCCACACTCTTCAGGGACCTTCTAGGTAAAAATATCTATGCTTGTGGTCCCGTTTTGCCAACCAGGAAAGGTTTCCCAAAAATCTCGGTGAACAGATTGTCAAAGAACGCTTCACGCGGCACCATGCGTTGGATTAGGGACGACGATCTTCTGTTTGTCGAGTGGAAAGACTCACAGGAAGTGCACATGTGCTCCACCTTCCATAAAGCCTATGAAGGTGATACTGTGCAGAGAAAGGTGAAGGGTGATGCACACCGGACTCTGGTGGAGGTTCCCATTCCAGCTGTGGTCTTGGAATACAACAGGTTAGTAGAAATTCAGTGAAGTTCCGTTCGCCTATTTTATAAAGCCACTGGTTGCAGGTATGTTTGAGTTTAATTTGAGCAAATGATTACTAGGTAGTATTTACCTTTAAATGTAAAATGTTTTATCCTTTTAACTTTTTATCCAGGAATGTGGGAACAGTGGAACCATCCAATTTCATCACTGGACATTACAGACATCTACATAAACCAAAGAAGTGGTATCAGTGTATTTTTTATCACCTTTTGGACATCGCCGTAGAGAATGCATTCATTTTGCATGAACTGGTGGCTGAGACAAACAAACAAAAAGCTCTGACACGGAAGGCATTCCTTGAGACGCTTGTTTTAGAGCTTACAGAAATGGATGCTGAGAACAGGTCTGAATTTGCACCAGTTTCCTTAGCGGCTCCCATCTCGTCTTCCCTTTCCACTCCTGTCTCGGCTCTTTCTACTCCTGTCTCGGCTCCTCCCACACCTCCAGAATCATCACTTCCTGAAGGATCCCACAGACCCAAACACTTTGTGCCGGACAGTACTGTTGGTAGGCGCAAGTGCAAGCTCTGCCCAATGAAAACTCCAGTCATGTGTGTGACTTGCGAAGTGCCGTTGTGCTTTCTACCCAAGCGTGACTGTTTTAATCAGTGGCATGAAAGCAAGGTTTTTGAATCATGACAGTTTTAAATTTGAATGGATGTTTGTACTTTATTTCCTGACACTTATTTGAATATTCAAATAAAAGTTTTGATCTAAAATGGAAATAAGTATAGTATTTCACACACACACACACACACACACACACACACACACACACACATATATATATATATATATATATATATATATATATATATATATATATATATATATATATAAAGTTTAGGCTTGATAAGATTTTTTTTTATGTTTATGCAAAACGTTTCTAATACTCACTGAGGCTGCGTTTGATTGAAGGAGAAATCCACTTCCAGAACAACAATTTACAAATAATTTACTCACCCCCTTGTCATCCAAGATGTTCATGTCTTTCTGTTTTCAGTCGTAAAGAAATTATGGTTTTTGA
>JAHKKF010506997.1:0-20451 GCA_019740295.1 Labeo calbasu
GTATGAACGCTAATATCGTTATTGTTATAGTATATTATAATTATCACACTAAAGGCCGTTCAATAACAACAACTATAAAGTTTTAATAATCTTTCTAATTCTATGAGAATAGTGACATTCACACTACAACTAATGATAACGACAGAGAGGAACCATAATGTTGGAGTCAGTTTCGATTTTTTTTTTCAACTGATAAACGTTAAAAACATTGACAGCTATAAAGTTTTAATAATCTTTTTAATTTTATGAGAATAGTAACATTCACACTACAACTAACTATAGTGACAGAGAGGAATGATAACATTGTGTTCGAAAAAAAAATTTCCAACTCATAAACATTAAAAACATTGACAGCCAATCAGAATCCAGTCGACTTTAAAAAGCTTTTAACATTTAAAGCAGTAGACAACATAATTGCGGTGCATGATTAAATATTGTTCATTGGTGTGGACACTAATATAGATATTGTTATGGCTATCTCATAAGTATTGCACTAAAGGCCATTCGAAAACGATGATGGCAACTATAAAGTATTAATAATCGAATTCTATGAGAATAGTGACGTTTACACTACAACTAACAATAACGGCAGAGAGGACAATAACATTGGAGGTAGCTTCAAATTTTTTTTTTCCAACTGAGAACAGTTAAAAATATTGACAGCCAATCAGAATCCACCCGACTTCAAATCACTTGAACATTTGAAGTGGCAGACGACCTAACTGCAGTGCATGCTTATAGTAAAATTATCGTCCATTGGTGTGGACGCTAATATAATTATTGTTATAGTTATCTTATAATTATCACACTAATGGCCATTCGATAATGATAAAGACAACTAATTCTTTGAGAATAGTGACATTCACACCATGACTTACAGTAACAACAGAGAGGAACGATAACGTTGGAGTCAGTTTTGAAACTTTTTTTTACAATAACGACAACTATGTAGTTTTGATAATCTTTTTAATTCTTATACAACTAACGATAATGACAGAGAAGAACGATAACATTGGAGTCTACTTCAAAATGTTTTTTTCCCCCTACTGATAAACGTTAAAAACATTGGCAGCCAATCAGAATCCACTCAACTTTAGTGCTTGAAAATTTAAAGTGGCAGACGACAATTGCAGTGCATGCTTATAATAAAGTTATCGTCCATCAATGTGGACGCTATTATTGTTAAAGTTATCTTACAATTATTGCACTAAATGCCATTTGATAATTCTATGAAAATAGTGACGTTCACCATAACTAACGATAACGACAGAGAAGCGATAACGTTGAAGTCAGTTTCCAAATATTTTTTTTTTCAACTGATAAACATTCAAAACATTAACAGCCAATCAGAATCCACCTGACTTTAACGAGTTCAAGCATTTAAAGTAACAGATGACAACATTGCAACGCATGCTTATAATAAACGAAGTTATCGTCCATTGTTGCGGACGCTAATGTAGTTATTGTGAAAGTCATCTTATAATTATCACATTAAAGTCCATTCGATAATGATAACGACAACTATAAAGTTTTAATAATCTTTTTAATTCTATGAGAATAGTGACATTCTCACTACAACTAACGTTAACGACAGAGTGGAACGATAATACGATTTTTTATGATAGCAACAACTATATACAATTAGCGATAACGACAGAGAAGAACAATAACGTTGGAGTCAGTTTCAAAATGTTTATTTTTCCCAACTGATAAACGTTAAAAACATTGGCAGCCAATCAGAATCCACTCGACTTTAGTGCTTGAACATTTAAAGCGGCAGACGACAATTGCAGTGCATGCTTATAATAAAGTTATCGTCCATTGGCGTGGATGCTAATATAGTTATAGTTATCTTACAATTATCACGCTAAAGGCCATTTGATAATGATAACGACAACTATAGAGTTTTAATAATCTTTCAAATTCTATTAAAATAGCGACGTTCACCATAACTAACAATAACGACTGACAATAACGACTAAATTTTTTGTTTTCCAACTGATAAACATTGAAAACATTAACAGCCAATCAGAATCCCCCTGACTTTAATGAGTTCAAGCATTTAAAGTGACAGATGACATCACTGCAGCACATGCTTGGCGTGGACGCTACTATAATTATCGTTATAGTTCCCTAATAATTATTGCTCATAAGGCCCATTCGATAACAGTAACAGTAGCTATAAAGTTTTAATCTTTCCAATTATTAATAATGACATTCGCATAACTAATAAGCATCAGAGAGGAACGATAAAGTTGGGGTCAGCTTCAAAACGTTTTTTCGCTGATAAATGTTAAACATTGACAGCAAAACAGAATCCAGCTGACTTCTAATGAGTTCAAGCCTTTAAAGTGACAGATGGCATAACTGCAGCACATGCTTATAATAAACAGGTGTAGACGCTAATATTGTTCGTTATAGTTAACTAATAATTATCACACTTCGGGCCAATTCAATAACAATATTAATCTTTGCAATTATTAATAGTGATGTTCACCATAACAAACAATTAAAACAGAAAGAAACAATATTGTTGGAGTTTCAAAACAATTTCTTTCCAGCTGATAAACAATAAAAACATTAACCCCCGACTTCCGGCACATGACAAAACAGCAGTGCACAGTTCTAATAAACAAAATGTTATCGTCCTGTAGTATCACTGTCTTTTTAATTATCGTTCATGGTGTGAGTTCATAGCTATAATTCTTTAGTGGTTTATTATGCGCATATCACAGACGCTGACTTTTGTTTTATGTCTTACTGTCATTGCAAGGGGGAGGTGCAAGCACGGCTATAGGTGTGGCTCAACTGTGTTGATTCTATTTGAGGTTAGAGCGAGACGCAAGAATTAGTAACTGTATATGCCATTCGGTTGCGCAGAAGGTGTGTCGCAAACACATGCTGCTAAAAACAGCACCCATGACCCTCCCTTTTGGGCGGGAGACAACAACACTGATAACCTGCACAACTCACTATTGCCTGGTGCAGTCGTCACTACCTTATCACTACTCGCCTCAATGGTACGCAGTGCAGTCGAGTGCTACACTATCGCCCGTGTACACAAGTTCGTATATAAACTCGGAAAGATGTGCACATTCTTCACCCGTTTACATGTCCAAACCACTCCGCATGAAAGAATGGAGAGCAAACAACTGGATTCTGTTTACAGAGGGGGTTTTCTCGGCACGCTCAGCTTGGCCGCTTTACAGTCTGCAATATGATGAGAACATTTAGTCCTATGTTGAACCATCATCACAGGCTAAACAAATGACAAAGCAGTTAAGCTTGCAACTTGTGGGAATACAAGTCTAAAAAAAGAAAACCTAAAACATCTGCGCTGATTCTTGTTCTCTCAGTCACTTCTCTTCCACCGTTAGGTAATCAGCGATGATATGTTTGTCTGAAATATTTATTGAAGACATGTTCTAGTTTCAAATTGACCTTATTAAGCTACACATAATCTGTATACATAGCAAGAAAACTTGTGGAAAACAAACTTGCGGTGTATATGAGATTACAGTGTACTGGGAGATAATTATGGTTTGAGGCATTTAATCACCGACCGTGAAGATCCACAGTCACCTCAAGATAACGAAAGCTTCTATGAGAAACATATTACAGATGTTACATATTGAAAAGATTACAATTAAAAGATAGGCCTTGTTTCACTCCATATTTTAAAATATATATGTAATTTTCCCCTTTTTGAAATATGACCTAAATGTTTTTGTATGATTCACTTTTGTATTCCTCTCACATTCCGCCATGGAGATTCATGAGTGTGAGATGTCAGCAGCAGCTGCATTCTTCACTCCTTGAATCACAGTTGTTTCAAAATGTCGTCACAGAGTGACTGCTTTTACAGTCGCCAATTACAAGGTCCCTCGCGCACCTGCGCGTGTTCTAGCACGTTTTCACTGGACTCTCTGCTGCACGTTTTCAATAAGGCAATAACGCTCAGCCCCCTCGTCCTTGTGGCAGGCCTGCGATGAGTCACAGGTGAAAATTGGCTTGGTGATTTGTCTGACGGACACTGATGATTCAGTGGGATGGAGGGTTTGCGGGGGAATGCTGGATTTCTCACTGTCTTTCTTTATCCCATTCATAAAAAACAGAGAGAAAAACACTTGGGTGCCCACATCGCCTCCGCCCCCGAATGTCATCTCCACAGGTGGCGAGAAATGAATCGCTGCAATCGCTCTGGAGAAAAGTGACTTAAATAAAAATATGAATCTTCCATCGAAAACATGTCCTGGTTACATTTCCACCCAAAACATCTAATAATTATTAAATTGTATTTTAAGCTATATTTATTTTAATTAGCTTACATATTTGCATTATTTTCATGGCAGTTATTTTCATAACCCCAAATTTTGTTACTGTAATATGCATATTATGTCAGTCTAAATAAAGTTTACATATAAAATTTGCAAGTATTAATGTATCAGTTTTTGCATTGCGCTTGATTTATTACTGTTTGTAATTCACAAAATCTGTAATATTTTTAGATTTTTTTTTAAGTTATTTTTTGGGCTTTTGTTACTTTTTTATTCAGATAGGACAGTGAAGAGATGGCAGGAAAGTATTAGGTGGAGAAAGGGGAGCAGGATCGGCAAAAGACCTCAAGACGGGAATCGAACTCGGGTCGCCATGAGCGCTTTTGCGCTGTATATGTCGGTGCACTAAACACAAGGCTATTGGCACCAACATATTTTTAGATTTTTTATTATAATGCTTCATTTATTATGATTTTAAGTAAAACATGTATTATGGTAATGACAATCAGCATAATAATTACAAAATAAAAAACAAGAAAGTATCTAAATATGTCATTAAATAGAATTATATAAAAAATTATACATAATTAACATACTGTATGTGTATACACTTCCGGTCAAAAGTTTTTGAACAGTAAGATTTTTAATGTTTTTTAAAAGAAGTCTCTTATCTGCTCACCAAGTCTACATTTGTTTGATCCAAAGTACAGCAAAAACTATTATATGTTAAAGTAAAAATTATGTTTACTATTAAAAATATATATATATATTTTCTATGTGAACATGTTTTGAAATGTAATTTATTTGTGATTTCAAAGCTGAATTTTAGCATCATTACTCCAGTCACATGATCCTTCAGAAATCATTCTAATATTCTGATTTGCTCAAAAAACACGTATTATTATTATAATTATTATTCTGTTGAAAACAGAAAACAGAGTAGGTTTCTTTGATGAACAGAAAATACAGAAGAACAGCATTCATCTGAAATAGAAATCTTTACAAACGTCTTTATCATCACTTTTGATAAATTTAAAGCATCCTTGCTAAATAAAAGCATTCATTTCTATCATTTCTTTTACAAAAAAAATAAAATTATACTGACCTTTGAATACTATAGTGTATAATGTTTCAAACGCTTTTTGTTTCAGATAAATGCTGATATTTGGTTCCTTCTGTTCATCAAAGAATCCTGAAAAAATGCACTCAAAGGTTTTATTGATAATACTACTAATAAAAATGTTTCTTGAGCAGCAATTCAGCATACTAGAATGATTTCTGAAGGATCATGTGACACTGAAGACTGGAGTAATGATGCTGAAAATATAGCTTTGAAATCACAGGAATAAATTATATCTTAAAATATATTAAAATACAAAACAGTTATTATAGTCAACATATTTCACTGTTTTTGTTGTATTTTGGATCAAATGAATGCAGGCTTGGTTTTCTTTAAAAACATTAAAAATCTTACTGTTCAAAAACTTTTGACTGGTACTGTCTTGTTTCATTATATTTATCAATGTGTTTTTGTGGATGTATTTTGTTACATTATTCATGGTTGGTGACCTCTCACTTCATTTGCTGGAGGGAGGCTGGAAAATAGCAGCTACACTGTTGCAACACTTACACATGAATTTTACATTTTATGAATGTTTTTGGTTTTCGGTTGAGCATTTGATGTAACAACGTGCCTTCATACCAGACAAAATGATGTTTCAACTGCATTGGCAGAGTGTGGAGGACTAAATTAAGTGTGGCGTGTGTATCTCAGTAACGCTCCTTTGAGTATGGCCAGCAGAGATGACTCATCCTTAATGGCCGTATCTGCTTTGTGTTTCATGCGCTGCACACTGATCAAGACCTGTGTGTGTGTGAACATGAGTGATGGCAGATGAGGACACAGCCTGTGCCCCACATTATAAGTTATCATAAAACACATTCAGCCTCACACCTTCATAGAAATAGTGTGAGAAAGGGTAAGAGAATGTGAAACTCCGAGCAGAGTTTTGTGGTCAGCTACAGGCCGATTGTAAATCTAACAGGATTATTCCAGACGGAGACATTGTTCGGGCTGGAAATCCATGTGCAATGTTTATTGATTATGTAACTAAGTCAGCTGTACATAACAGGCTTTGAGATGTTCTGCTCTTCTGCTGTCACTCCTTCTATATGTTTTATGTTCTTCAGCTTTGGGCTCCTTTAGGTTGTTTTTTGTACAAAGCTCACACTGCAGTTGCAAACTTGCTTCTGTTGTTTCCGTTTTAAATGCCTTCTATGTATGTTTTATTGTTTTGCCCTAGTCCCAGATGTAGACTATCTTTAACTAATGAATATAAATAATTTAAATTATTAAAATGTTTATTTAAACTTACTTCAACATTATGAACTGCAGGGTAATTTCCAACATGACAAACAGCTTTACCAACCTAAACTCATAACTATTGTACATTTTGGCAATTTTGTGTAGTTCAAATGATTTGATTTGTACATGAACGTATGATTTTTAGGAAAATAACGTAAGCGTGAAGGTCCACCCTTATGAATATGCCACCAATTTGCCAACATGTACAATAGTTACATGTTGGTTTTGCATTTAATAAGGTTTATTTGTAAGATGCATGACATTCTAGCTATGAAATTAGCTTTAGCAAAACAAAAGAGCCATTTATTCCAAAAATGATCATGATTTCCACCATAAAATGCTATTAAACACAATAAATAAAAACATATTGTAAGCTGATTGTGGGAAAATTAAAGTTTATTTTTCGAATACATAAAATGCTAGCTATGAAATTAGCTTTAGCAAAACAAAAGGGCCATTTATTCCAAAAATGATTATTTCTACCATAAAATGCTGTTAAACACAATAAATAAAAACATATTGTAAGCAGATTGTGTGAACATGTGTATATGAGGTTGTTAAGAATCATAAATATATAATAAAATTGTCTAATAACATTTTTCAGATACATAAAATGCTAGCTATGAAATTAGCTTTACCAAAACAAAAGGGCCATTTATTCCAAAAATTATCATCATTTCCACCATAAAATCCTGTTAAACATAATAAATAAAAACGTATTGTAAGCAGATTGTGTGAAAATGTGTATATGAGGTTGTTCAAAATCATATTAATATATACTAAAATTGTCTAGTAAAGTTTATATTTCAGATACATAAAAGCTATTAAACACAATAAATAAAAACATATTGTAAGCAGATTGTGTGAAAATGTATAGGTGAGATTGTTTAAAATCATATGAATATGTAATAAAGTTAAGTATATCCTCTAATAAAGTTTATATTTCGAATACATAAAATGCTAGCTATGAAATTAGCTTTAGCAAAACAAAAGGGCCATTTATTCAAAAATAATGATGATCATTTCCACCATAAAATGCTATTAAACACAAAAAATAAAAATATTTTGTAAGCAGATTGTGTGAAAATGTATAAATGAGATTGTTCAAAATCATATGAATATATAATATATTCCTGCTAGCTATGAAGTTAGCTTTAGCAAAACAAAAGAGCAATTTTATTCCAAAAATGTTTCCCATCACCGTGATTTCCACCACAAAGTGCTATTAAACACAGTAAATTTGATTTTCACCATTTTTTTCTATTCACCATATAGAAAATACTGGTTCTGTGAACAAGTGACAGATTTCAGCCGCACCTTCACTGTGTATTTCTAGTGTAGGGGGCGGGATTCTTCAGATTCTAGAGAGCATTTGATTGGTCAGAAATTTGATGAGAAGCTGAAGTGAAAATCGATAATCCATATTGCGACATATATCTGCGACTCGTCATATCCGCAGTAGGCTAGTGGATGCACCTCTATGCATGTTACATAATCTGAGAATATTTTTTTCCATTTGAATTGATTCATTTGAAAAGTAGATATTTCGCTCTTTATATATTTTGCGTGGCTGTAAGGCAAGTGTGCACGGAATTCGGTGAATTTTTTTCTTGATGCGCTCAAATTCACAGAGACCGAGACGGCAGGCAGCGCATCCTGTTTGCTTTCATTATTTTACAAAAGTGCAATGTTTTGTTGTTATAGTGAGTGCACACAAATAAACGTAAAGTCTCTGCAGATTCGAAAGATGTATTACTCTTATCTGTATGACTAAAAATGACGGAGTATTTTAAGTGCAAGTGACCATACTGGCACCTCCATGTGTCATGTGTATTAGTGTGCAGTAAGCACACTAATATTCAGCTACCAAACTCTGCACAGACACATGAATAGCGCACATTTTTCTACGTTAACATTAGACTGAGCGACCATGTAAAGTTGCTACTACTTTCATGATGATAAGCCATATTTGAGGTCGATGAAAGATAGGTGAGCGTTTGGATGTCCTGCCTGATGTATTGTATTACAGCATAGACCAGCCGTTAACTATCTGTCCGTCATGGACTGCGTGACTTCGGCACTTCCTGTGATTTTTTATTTATGTTTTTTTTTTTTTCTGTAACTAAGCGACGAATAAAATTTTGGTCGACTAATGGTTAGTCGACTATTAGGGGGCAACCCTAATTGCTGGATATTTTTCATGTCACTCACACAAATAAAAACATTGCGCAATGCTCTCCTCCATTTTCTGATAGAACCAGATGTGTCAGTAAGCTCTTCACTGATTGGTTCGTGTGACAACACGTCATGTAAATTTCCCAATCAAGTTGACATTTTTCAGAACTTATGATTTAGCACACCAAAAGTGAATTTAATTATTTGTGCAAGTAGATTACATACTAAGTCAATGCAAAGACGCAAATAGACGCAAGTGCATTTGGCCGGAACACGTGATATTCGCCTCAATTGCGTCATCTGCGTCATCGCATTAAATGACTAATGAATATTAGTTTTCCATTTTAATTGGTTTATTTTAAAGTAGATATTTTGCTCTCTATAGATATATTTTTTCATGTCTGTAAGGCAAGTATAACACAGAGTTTTGATTAATCTTTTTTCTTGACGTGCTTAAGTTCACAGAGACCGAGATGGCAGAAAGTGCATCCGTTTACTTTCTTTAATTTACAAAAGTGCAATGTTTTGCTGTTATTGTGAATGCACAATATCATTAAAAAGATGTATTACTCTTATCTGTAGAACCAAAAATAACAGAGTATTTTAAGTGAAAGTGATTGCACTGGCACCTCCATCTGTCATGCAGTAAGCACACTACTTTTCAGCTTTCACACTCCTCACAGACACTTCAATAGCGCACATTTTTCTACAAGATGGGTGAGCGTTTGTATGTCCTGCCCAATGTATTGTATTACCACATAAACCAGCCGTTAACTATTTGTCCATCACGGACTGCATGACTTCGCCACTTCCTGTGAATCTTTATTTATGTTTTTTTTTCTGCAACTAATAAAATTTTGGTCAACTAAGCCTCTTCTTGTCAACTAACGGTTAGTCAGCTATTTGGGGGCAGCCCTACTATTTTTCATGTCACTCGCACAAATAAAAACATTGTGTAACGATCTCCTCCATTTTCTGATACAACTGGATGTGTCAGTAAGCTCTTTGCTGATTGGCTTGCACGATAACACGTCATGTGAATTTCCCGCTTAAGTTGAAATTTTTCAGAACTTGTGATTTAGCACACCAAAAGTGAATTTAATTATTTGTGCGAGTAGATTACATACCAAGTCAATGCAAAAATGCGAATAATCGCAAACACATTTTTTTCGCGAATGCAATTGCGTCATCCGTGTCTTGGCATTGCCTTGGTATGTAATCTACTCGCACAAATCATGCATTTGGATGTTTATATCTTCTAAATGCAAATTTAGTCATTGTTTTGGAGCACACTAGCTTACAAATAACCTTACGGTTAATATACTCATACTCAAAGCCGAAAAACATATGTAAAACATGACTGTATATATGTATATATATATTATTTATTTAATCAAAAAAGCCATAGATGTGAAATAAATAAAACTCTTGTGGAAATGTTCCTTTGCTTTGGAAACAATGGAACAGTTTTCTCCTATAATGCATGTTTATTCACTGCCAGACGCTGGACCACACAGGGCAGAGCACACAGTGTTCATAAACGACCCTTAATTAAATATTAAAGACTTTTGCATAATTAATAGATCTGGCCATAGAATGACCAGGTGCTATAATGCAGCTGAATTGGTGATCAGGCTCATCGTGCAACGGTTTGTATGCCACCCCAGATGGTGAGATTGCGTCTTTTCAGACAGCGCCGGCCAGATGTACCCGGGTGATTATGTGGTTTTTCACGTCAACTGTGCTCCTTAAAGAGATCAGTCATGGTTGTCTTTCACCGATCTGTTGAAGTTATGTCGGAATTGTGTGTGACGCGCTCGCCGCTCATTAGCGCCCTCAAAAACACAACAGCCGTGGCATTCGCTTGCTTTTTGAGGGTTAGAGTCGCATGTGCTCAGCAAGAAGTGAAACCCAGCACGCTTTCAGGAAGCCTGCACTGTGACTTTAAAGGGCTGGACGTCCTGCCCATCTTGTACCTCTTTTTTCCCCTCTCGCAGTGTGTGTGTGTGTGTGTGTTCGAGTGTGTTTTTTCATAACGCTCCTCAACGAAGACTCCACACAGTCACATGTGCTCAGAGGGAGAGCTCTTGGCTCATTTTTCCACAGACAGTTCACATGCAGGCAGGGCACTGAAACTCTGGCAGCGAATCACAGTTGAATCTTTAATGGCTTTGTGTGTGTGTGTGTGTGTGTAAATGTCTGAACAGCTGCCAGCACAGCCCTAGCGGCGGTAGGATATCTCTCCACAGGGCTGAATGCTACATGTGACTGGGGGTGTATTTTAACTGGATTATGTAAGCGCTCTGGCCGAGTCTATGCACTGCGCACGGATAAAGATGGCTGTACATGATTCACAGGCTGCATGCTCTCTTACCGGTGTTCATTTCCAAACAGATTAAGTAATTCCTGCACAGAATTGCGAGTTACGACAAACATCGGCCCTTGTGTTTGTACACCTGTGCCTGAGCATGTGCACACATTATTTAAAAATTTTTGGACTGTATTTTGACAGTGTTTACATATTTGGGGGAAGAAATTGTTTACTTATAGTTGACTTAGTTATGGTTAGACATTAGACTGGTGCAGGAGAAAGTATTTTAACTTTTAAAAAACTACAAGCTTTACCTTTAATGTCAGGTTTTTGTTGTTTGGATATTCGTGAATGAATCATTGTACATGTCCTTTATTTGGGCTCTGTCACTTTCTATTAATATTTTCTATTCTATTTTCTATAGTTTTGGGCTCTATTGATTTCTACTGACCAAAAATGTTTACATATATGCATAAATAAGGTAGCGTTTCAGTGTTTAGTATAGTATTTGGTATTTATTTTATGTTTATTTATGTTGTTATTGTTGTTTTAATTTATATTTTCCAGTTATAGTAATTATAGTGTATGTATATATCTATATCTATATCTATATCTATATCTATATCTATCTATCTATATATATATATATATGTGTGTGTGTGTGTGTGTTTGTGTGTGTGTAATTCAGTGGTAGTATTTAGTATATAGTATTTATTTTCAGTTGTAGTGTGTATATATATGTATATATATGTATGTATATATAGTGGTGTCATATATATGTGTGCGCGTGTGCGTGTGCATGTGTGTAATTTAGTGGTAGTATTTAGTGTATAGTGTGTATATATATAATTTAGTATATAGTATTTATTTTATATTTTTTGTTAAAATTTTTGTTTATATATATATATATATATATTACATACTAACACAATTTAGTAGTATTTAGTATATAATATTTATTTTATTTTATTTTTTAAATGATGTTTTTTGTTTTAGTAATTTTAGTAAATGTTTAATTTGTTTAAAATAATTTCTGTAATTTAATAATTTAATTTAATAATTCATTGCAATTGTAATGTATCATTTTTTATTAATAGTTGCTGACTAAAAACATTTAAATAAATATATGCATAATAAATGAAAAGTATGATTAAAAGGAAATATAAAACTTATATTAGTGTTATTTATATACTATATTTATTCATATTTTGAAAAAGCTTTTTATATTTTATTCTATTTTATAAAGCTTTTATATTTTCAGGGGATTTTTTGGTTGTTTTATTTTAGTTTAGTATTATGTGCTTTTATTATTTGAACAGTTTTTTTTTTATATATTTCTACTTGTTTGTATTTTTTTTAGTTTTAGTATTTTTGTTTC
This sequence comes from Labeo calbasu, assembly GCA_019740295.1. NCBI lineage: Eukaryota > Metazoa > Chordata > Actinopteri > Cypriniformes > Cyprinidae > Labeo > Labeo calbasu. The sequence goes on from JAHKKF010506997.1 coordinate 12,507, forward strand.
ATTTAATTTACATATTAAGAACATATTAATTTAATTCAAACATTAATTTTTAATGATTCACATTAATGTATCATTTTCTGTTGATAGTGAATGTTTACCAACATATATGAATAATTAAAAAGTAACATCATTTGCATATTTGCAATTTAATAATCTATTTTAATTTAATGTATAATAACAATTTTAGTTAGCTGCCAAGGAAACATTTTTTATAATATTTTTTACACACACATATATATATATGTGTGTGTGTGTGTGTGTGTGTGCGTGTGTGTATTTTTGTTATTTTATTTTACGCAACAGATCGGGGTATGACACCTAAAAATAAAAACATTTATGTCAAACATCAACAATAAAATAATTAGAATTTTTTTGTATGCATATATACATATGCACATATACACTCACACACACATGACATTTACGTTTTTATTTTTAGGCGTCGTACCCCGATGATTATAAGGCAGGGCAGGGCAGGGCTTGTCCTGTGGTGAGAAGGTTGTGAACTCTTGTGTAAAAACTGCAGAGTCAGGTGAAATGAGCCCAGATCAATTAAACGTGTTTATGCTCGACTGCACATGCTCACGATGCTTACTTTGGTTTACAGGCAGAGAGAAAGAGAGCCGGAGCGATTGGCTCTGTCTCGCCATGCAGAAGGGATGACTGAACGCTATCAGTGCACAGCACCGAGCTGATCACCCACAATCCTTCTGCACCCTGTAATTCAATCACAGTGACACCGGCCTGGGCCAAAAGGTCAGGTGGGCTGATGTTAGGAGTTGCTGTCTACACCAACATACTGTAGGAAGGCCTAGAACTGAAATCTAGAGTCTTTTTTTTCAGTTATTTTTTGACATTTAGCAACAAATTTTGAAATTTCGATTGGCACTTGGCATGGGGAAAGGATTTATTATTTATTCATTATTTTTTATAGAATAGAATATGTCACTGTCAAACATGCAGTTATTCTGTGTAGCACATACTGACAGCAAGTCTTCTGGTTGCATGTAAGAATGAAGAAACAAATAAAGTTTACTGAATACTAAACAATATACAACGTTAACTGGATACTGCTAAATAGTAGTACTATTAAACTGCTACATTGCTTCGACACAGTCTGTATTGTTAAAAGCGCAATATAAATAAAGGTGACTTAACTTTTCACGTATTATTATGTTGCATGACAATTCAGTGTCGAGTTGAAAGTGGCACACAGGTTAAAGTAAATCAAAATATTAAATGGAAATTGTGATCAACTTCATAAATGTAAGTTATTTAGCATTTTATGTGTGTGAAATGTCTTGGCTATGGAAGCCCATTTCCAGGAGCTTTTCTATTAAAAAAAGAAAACAAAGTCAGAATTCAGATTTTTTTTTCCCCTCTTAAATTCTGATCAGTTCTGTTTTTTGTGTGTTTGTTCCCTATTTTGTTTTGTTTTTTTTGTGTTTTCTGTTTTGATTTGTTTTTATGGTTTTTGTTTTGTTTTTGTGTTCTGTTTTGTTGTTTTTTACTTTGTGTTCCATTTTGTTTTTTGTTTTGTTCTGTTTTGTTTTCTGGTTTGTTTTTGTGTTTTTTTTTGTTTTGTGTTCTCTTTTGTTTTTTTGTGTTCTGTTTTGTTGTTTTTAGTTTGTGTTCTGTTTTTGTCTGTTTGTTTTGGCTTTTGTTTTGTATGTTTTTGTTTTCTTTTTTATTTAGTGTTCTGTTTTTTTTGTTTGTTTTGATTTGCTTTTTTGTTTTTGTTTTGAATTGTTTTTTGTTTCGCTTTTTTTTTGCTTCGTGTGTGTTTTTTGTGTGTTTTGTTCTGCGTTTTGCTTGTTTGTTTTTTGTTCTCGATTTTGTTTTGTTTTTTGTGTTTTTTGTTTTGTTTTGTTTTTGTGGTCTGTTTTGTTGTTTTTATTTTGTGTTCTGTTTTGGTTTTTTGTTTTGTTCTGTTTTTCTGTGTTTTGTTTTCTGGTTTGTTTTTGTGTTTTTTGTTTCTGTTCTGTTTAGTTTTTTGTGTGTTGGGTTTTGTTGTTTTTAGTTTGAGTTCTGTTTTTGATTTTTTTGTTTGTTTTGGGATTTGTTTTGTATGTTTTTGTTTTCTGTTTTGTTTTGTTGTTTTTTATTTTGTGTTCTGTTTTGTTTTAGTTTTTTGTATTTATGTTTTTGTTTTTGTTTATTTGATTTGTTTTTTGTTTTGTTTTTTGTTTTTGTTTTGAATTGTTTTTTGTTTCGTCTTTTGTTTTGCTTTGTTTTTTTGTGTGTTTTGTTCTCTTTTTTTGTGTGTGTGTGTGTGTTCTGCTCTGTTTTGTTTTTTTATTTTGTGTTTTGTTTTTTGGTTTGTTTTTAATCTGTGTATCTTTTGGTCATATGATTTTCTATTTAGAAAAAAATAAAGAGAAATGAAAAACAGTTTGAAAATTTAGCCTGATTTTTCATATTTTTGGTCATGGGTAAAAATAGTTCACAGCTGCTGAATGTTATTGACAAAATTTAAAAACTTTAAATTTAAAAAACTTTAAAACTTTAAAAGACATTTAACTTTTACTACAAAGACATGGAATAAAATATGATACTACTCATTTTAATGAGTAGATAAACTTTGTAGGTAATGTCGTTATTACAAACAACAGCAAAAAAAGATGTACCTGTTTTTCTTATATAAGCCTAGATAGAATGATTTAGCTAAAAATCAGCAACCACATCATATTTTATTCCATGTCATTGTACATCACATAGTACAGTAAAAGTCTAATGCCATTTTACTGGTTTTGAATGAAGTCATTTCTGTTTTGTCAGCTTTATGTTGTAAGCGCTGCTAGCAGCGTACACGACAAAGAATTCGCAGGATTATTAACTGAGCTTGCGGTTTCCGCGTATCGGTCCAGTACAGAAGAGACGAAAGGGTCATTTCAGCGCCGCCCACACATTCTTAAACAAAACGGAAAAACGGAAATCAAACCATTTTTCATTTGTCTTTATTTCTTTCTAAGTAGAAAATCAAATGACCAAAAGATACACGGACCGTTTTTGTGTTTTGTTTTGTTTTGTATGTTTTTGTTTTCTGTGTTTTGTTTTGTTTTTATGTTCTTGTTTTATTTTCTGTTTCTTGTGTGTTTTTTGTTTGTTTGTTTGTTTTTGTTTCTGACATGGACTAAAAAAGGTAATTGAGGCTTTTATCTCACAATTTTTACTGTTTAAATTAAATGAAATTACATACAGTTTTATTTGTGTAAAACTATCTTTTCTGTTTGTTTGTTCAGTTTGTTTTTGCCATGAGATAAAAAAAAATAGCAGTTGTGACTTTTCAGCTCAAAATTGTTTTTTTTCCTCACAATTCTGAGAAAAAAAATAGATTTTCAAGATATAAACTGAGAATTTGGACTTTTTTTCTCACAATTTTTTTTTTTAAAAAATCTGAGTTTAAGTATCACAGTTCTGTTTTTTGTTTTTGCAATGAAAAGGTAAAAAAAAAAAAGTAATTGTGTTTTTTTTATGTGACTAATTTGTCTGTTAAAATTAAATTGTTACATTTAAAAAAAAAATATATATATATATATATATATGTGTGTGTGTGTGTGTGTGTGTGTGTTTAATTTTATGTGTGTAAAAGTATTTTCTGTCCAAGAAAGAGATGTAAAAAATTGTAGCTGAAATCACACTAAAAATGGAAGTCGAGCACATTGCATTTTAGGATATATATATTTGTTTATATATTAAGATATGTAGGATTTTTTTTTTTTTTTTTTTCAAAAAATACAGCCGTAAACGCAGTATGCTAGTATGCTATTCTAAACATATCCATTAGCATTTCTTTACTTCTACCGTGAACTGGCTGCCATTACTGTATCAGTATTCTCACACATGACACGCAGTCACATTACATATGAAAATATTTCATATTATGTAAGAGTCAGTTTGAGTTCATTTATTTTTCTCAGTTCCCATAGTTATTCTGTTCTCAGGCAGGTCATCTGATCTGAACATCACAGGCCTGTTTAGAAATGTCATTATGAAACAGGATCTGTCAGTAGCAGAGTGATAGAGTGAGAGAGACCGTATCGCACCGCTCTTCCCAGACTCAGATCAGAGCCGAGCTGCATGGGTTTATCTGACACGAGCAGCAGGCGGACGTGCCCGTGTGGATTGGCATAAGGTGGCACCCTGCGTTCCCAGAACCCTGAGCTTCGGCGATCTCCACAGGACACAGAGTAGACATTAGTGCCTCATGCTCACGACGCTGACTTGGGTTTACAAAGAGAGCCAGAGCGAGAGCAGCCTGCAGACTTTACAAAACTTTCCATATAGCTCATAAAAAAAAGCATGTTTGGAAAAGAAACACGGCTTCAGCCATAATGCGCCATGCTGTCTGAACCGGAGAGGGTCATTACGGTTCACGGAGGAGTTTGTGCCTCTTCTGTTTTAAAGAGGTACTTTTTAAAGTAAGAATTTAAACGCTGTATGAAAATTCATTTCATATCAAGCCATTTCAACATTTGAAGTCAAGATGGCTGGTGCTCTCTCTGTTATCAAGGTCATGACCTTCATGCTAGCATTCAAGAGTGAACATTTTGACTTTTTAGAACAAATGTAAAAGGGTTCCTATTTATTTGAACATAATAAATGGTGAATCAGCTTCAATAAATGTTTTATAGTGACAGTTCGGAGATTTTTTTGAGGAAAATATATCATTTTAAAGACAGAAATATATCAGAGTTATTTATCACTGAGGTACGTTTACAGGTTTCATTAAGATTTAGTTTTTATTTTTATATTTTCTGTTTTAACTTTAGTTAAACATTTAAAAAATGTAATGTTTTTGATATCTTTATTATTAGGAAGATGTATATATAGTTTTTATTCCTTTTATTGCAGTTTTATAAATTTTGGTACATCAAGTTAAGCTAAATTAGATTGAAAAACAATAACGAAAATATTTTTATATTTTGTATATACAAGTCTTTATTTTTATTTTATTTACATTAAAATTATTGTTTTATTGTTTAGTTAACTATAATTGGTTTATTAATATATTAGATATGTCTAAAAATATATTTATATATATATATAATATATATATATATTAATGTATAAATATATTAATATATCTATAAAAAATGTAAATACTATTTAAAATATATGATATCAAAATATAATATTTGTATATATTTTCTGTACTTTTAAGTAGTTTATCTAATCATTTTGCATTGATATATTTAAAGTTGGCATGAAATAATTCTAAATGCATGTTAATGATCTTTACATTATATAATATTATTTACATTAACCAAAATATTTTCATTGTTTTAGTTTTAGTTAACTATAAAACCCTGATATATCATTAAAATATAACAATTATTAAATAAATAATTTAAATATGAATTTTAATGTTTACAAATGCTAATAATATTTAAATATTTTTGTATATATTTACTATTAAATAAGTGGTTTATATAATATTATATAATTAATATATTTAAATTCGATCTGAAATAAAAATTCTATTATCTATATGCATTTTAATAATTATAAGAGATTCATCAATTAAATTATGTATTTACATTTATTACAGTGTGTTTTTCACATTTTTATGTCAGTTAATGTTTATTTTATGTACAGTAACAAAAATATTTTAATGTTTTAGTTAAATATAATAACCTTGACATATTGTAATATTGTAAGGATTAAAAAAAATAAATTACTTTTTCATTTATAAAATATTAATATTATTTATTTATTTACTTTTAAATAAGCGGTTTATATAATAATTTACAATTAATATATTTAAAGTGGGCCTGAAATAAAAATTCTATTATCTAAATGCATTTTAATGATCTTATTATGAAAGATTCATTAATTAAATTATTTATTTACATTTATTACAGGTTTTTTTCATATTTTTATTACAGTTCATGTTTATTTTATTTACATTAACAAAAATATTTTAAATGTTTTAGTTTTATTTAAACATAATAACCATGACATATTATAAAATATATATAAAAAAAGAAATTACATTTTCATTCAAATGTTTACAAAATACTAATAATATTTAAATATTCTAATATATATTTGCTTTTAAATAAGGAGTTTATATAATCATTTTGAATTACTATATTTAAAGTTGGATTGAAATAAAAAAAAATATCTAAATGCATTTTATCGATTTTAATATGAAATATTCATCAGTGAATTTATTTATTCACATTTACAAAGATTTTATTTTATTTACATTAGCAAAAATATTTTAATGTTTAAACATAATAACCATGACATATTATAAAATAATGAAAATAAAGAAATACATTAAATATTCATTCAAATGTTTATAAAATACTAATAATATTTAAATGTTTTTGTATATATTTACTTTTAAATAAGTAGTTTATATAAAAGAGTCATTTGCACATTAATGTGCAATTCAGATTCATCAATGAAATTACTTATTTACATTTATTTTAATGAACCTTTATTGTTATTTTTAACAAAAATATTTTTTTGTTTTAGTTAACTGTAATAACCCAGATATATTATAAATATATAAAAATGATAAAAGAAATATTTAAATATACATTAAACTATTTTTAAAATGCTAATAATATTTTTGTATGTGTTTACCTTGGGTAGTTTATATAATAATTTTGAATTAATATATTTAAAGTTGGCGTGAAATTAAACATTTATAAATGCATGTTAATGATCTTATTATAAAAAATTCATTATTAAAATTAACTTCTCATAATTTTGTCCACTTAAACTCCACTCCTTTTTTTACAGTAAGTTGCAAGCTTTTGCATGGATCTGCCTCCATTCAATCAGTCAACAACCAATGGATTTAACCAAGGCTCACCCTACCTTTTTTTTCTTTTTTTTTTTTACTCTGATAATCCATTTCACGTGTATGTGCAACATAATACAGAAGAAAAGATCTGTTGCTAATTCGTTACATTGTGACTTTGATCTGGTAAAACATTTAATTGCTTATTTTAGTGTTTAGCGCCTTGCATTAAAAGCTGTGGGCACAAATGGCACTCCTTTCATGGAATGACACAGCCATTCAGCCCTAGCTGCAGAGCTCCACATCCCCTCCTCACTGGGCACGGTAACAGTAATGAGAGCTTTACATAAGTTTCTACTTTTTTTTTTTTTTTTTTTTTTTTTTTTTTTTTATTGGGCTGTTACTCTCATAGACTTGCATAACTTTAGGAGGCCTACACCAGGGCTGGATTTCTTTTGTTTGGATTTCGTCCCAAATTTCAAACATTAAAAATGGTCTGGCTCAGATCCAGTTTTAAGTTCTGTGGGATAGCCTTGAGACTTGGTGGCGGAGAAACCCAACCGGATTATTCTTTCAAACATATGTCCTGCTGAGCACAAAAAAAAAAAAAACATATTTCATGAAGGGATGTGAACTGGGTTTGTTTACAAAACCCTCAAAACTGTCTCAACCATTCCTATCCGTGCAGCTTCACACACAGTGCTTTAGATCTTCAGATCCTGTTTTACACGTTTATGAATAGCTAGTTGTATTGAAGTAGTTGTGAAGTTTCCTGTAGGAAAAAATAAGATCTCTTTGATTTCTCATATAGACCAGGGGCGATTTCAGGATTTTCATTTTAGGGGGGCTCAGCCGCCAATGAGGGTATTAACAACTAGAATAATTTAAGCTGTATCATATAGCCTACCTGATTATAATACTAAACTTACCTTGAATTGAACCTTGTCAGTAAGTGAAACAAACTGATTAATTTGTAATTGGGTCAAATGGACACCAGCTTGGTCAGGCTGGGAGACCAGCTAAAACCAGCTAATTCCAGCTACTTCCAGCTTAACAATCTAAAACCAGCCTGGCCAGGCTGGGAGACCAGCTAAAACCAGCTACTTCCAGCTTAAACCAGATAAAACCAGCCTGGTCAGGCTGGGAGACCAGCTAAAACCAGCTACTTCCAGCTTAAACCAGCTAAAA
>JAHKKF010507002.1:0-16122 GCA_019740295.1 Labeo calbasu
GAAAAAAAAAAAAAAGTCTGAATTTCAAAATACAAATATGCAGTTCTGAGAAAAGTTTGTATCCCGTAATTCTGACTCTATAACTTGAAATTGTGAGATTATGTCTCAATTCTGAGAAAAAAATCTGAATTATTATATGTAAACTCGCAATCGCAACAAAAAATGTCAGAATTGCAAGATAAAAAGTCGCAATTACCTTTTTTTTTTTTTTTAATTCAATGGCAGAAACAGGGTTCCAATATAAATATGCCTGTAGCCCTTGACGATTTTTTCGTTGTTTAAGAAATTGTGTTGCCATTCCCCAAGTCTTCACTGTGACATGATCCTTCAGAAATCATTATAATATGATTTCTTACTGTTAATGTTATAAACAGTTTTGTTGCTTAATATGTATGTATAGCGATTCATTTCTTTTCAGGATTCTTTGATGACTAGATGACTTTCTATAAAATAAGCATTTTTATCAGGCTCCTATGTGTAGGTTTCTACCTAAGTACTGGTACTTCTGAGGCTGGAATTAAGTGAGTTTGAAGTAAAAACATTTGATGGACGTGTACAATGTGTCGAGAGCATTCACTCAGTATCATTATCTCATTTTTGACCGAGGTGGCTTTTAGAGGGTTTTGCATCTGAACTCTTCAAATGTCTTTACTATCACTTTTGATCAATTTAATGCATCCTTGCTGAATAGCATTGACCCCAAAACTTATAAACGGTAGTGTATATAACCACTTACAATGTATAAATTCATTTATTAAAGGAGTAGTTCACTTCCAGAACAAAAATTTACAGATAATGTACTCACCCCCTTGTCATCCAAGATATTCATGTCTTTCTTTCTTCAGTTGTAAAGAAATTATGTTTTTTGATGAAAACATTTCAGGATTTTTCTCCATATAATGGACTGATATGATGCCCCGAGTTTGAACTTTCAAAATGCAGTTTAAATGCGGCTTTAAACGATCCCAAATGCAGTTGTAAATGATCCCAGCTGAGGAAGAAGGGTCTTATCTAGTTAAACGATTGGTTATTTTCCTTAAAAAAAAATACAATTTAAATACTTTTTAATGTCAAACGCTCGTCTTGTCTTGCTGTGGTTGAACTCTGTGTATTCTGATTCAAGACAGTTAGGGTATGTCAAAAAAACTCAGATCGTATTTTCTCCCTTAACTTCAAAAATCATTTCAAAATCATCCTACATTGCTGCAGAAGTACCGCCCCAGTCTTTGCAAAGTGAACATGCAAAGAAGATCAAACACCCTTAAAAAAAGATAAAACAGCGATGTGGGACGATTTTGAAGTTGAGGGAGAACATGAGATGGGAGTTTTTCGACATACTCTAACTGTCATGAACCGGAAAAAAAAAACAGGCAGAGTAAAACGAGATGAGTGTTTGGCATTAAAAAGTATACAAATTGTATTATTTTCACTAGATAAGACCCTTCTTTCTCGGCTGGGATCGTTTACAACCGCATTTGGGATCGTTTGAAACAGCATTTAAACTACATTTTTGAAATGTCCGAAATCGGGGCACCATAGAAGTCCATTATATGGAGAAAAATACAGAAATGTTTTCCTCAAAAAACAAAATTTCTTTACAACTGAAGAAAGAAAGACATGAACATCTTAAATGACAAGGGGGTGAGTACATTATATGTGAATCTTTGTTTTGGAAGTGGACTTCTCCTTTAATTAACAGTCAATACATTCATAAAAATCTCCCACAATCCCACATGGGGTCTCAACTGTAACTTATTCAGTGACTAACAAATCATCTGCACCCTCTGCACTCCCTCTGTACACTTCACTGCCATTCTACACCTTTACCCCAACTTTCAGAGGTCAAAGATCGCCGTTTATGAGAAAATGTGGAGCTACATGAAGTCGGCCGAGCCCACGGTGTTCACTAAGACAACGGCGGAAGGAGTGGCACGAGTGAGAAAATCCAAAGGGAAGTACGCCTTCCTGCTGGAGTCCACAATGAACGAGTACACGGAGCAGCGCAAACCCTGCGACACCATGAAAGTGGGAGGAAACCTGGACTCCAAAGGCTACGGGGTGGCGACGCCTAAGGGCTCACAGTTAAGGTGGGTGGAGTAGTATAACAATATGTCACGTGTTGTTATGGTATTCCACCTTCCCTGGCGTGCCTATTTCTAGTTTTCTCTTTTTTCTTTTTGCTTTTCTCATGTGTACTTGTGTGCAGTTAAAGGTCTTGTATACATAGTGCTATGTTTTTTTTTTTTTTCTTGTTTAATTTGTTTGTTTTTTTATGTAGCCTGAAGCAGGTAATTTCAAACTGATGCATGCATGTTAATGCTGCTGAATTTTTGAGATGAAATGTCTGGATGTTAACGATGATTATGAATTTTAACGAATGGAGAAGCCTGTGAATATCCTGCCTGGTCTGATGCTTCCCAAATCTTTTTCCCTGGCCATTTAAAATGCACTACAAGTACCATGAACCATGTTTTTTAAAAAAAAGGTTGAGAAGAGTCAGTTACAGATGACGGTAGCTCCCGGATCAGCCATTTTGTTGCGGAGTTACTGTGGTCTGTCTGACTCTTCTCATGATACCGGGGGGAAGAGCGTCTTTTAATGCCGCAACGGCTTTTCTCCTGCTGTTGTGATGTCAGATCAGTGCAGGAGATTCACACAGCGTCACATCTACAGCACAGTGTCCTTAATGCTCTTCTTTCTCTTCCCCTCCTCAGCTCAGATGTGTCTCACTACATTCTTTCCCTGTTCCGTTTTTTGTTCCTGTGGGCTGTGTGTTTATTAATGTTGCATTCAGGATAAACTGCATTCAGGATAAACCTCTCTTGAATCATTCCTATCATATACATTTTGACCCTTAACTAGATCATAGATTAGCCAGATTAGCCTTTTATGATGGAGTCCAAAAGTCTGAGACCACCTTAAAAAATAAATTTACTGACTGATTCATTAATTGATGGATTGATTGTATTATAACATTTAGAAAATATTTATTAATTTATTTTCATTTGCATTTTATTTTATTGAAAATATAAAGTTTTAGGAGTTTAAAATCGAAAAGAAATGCATTATTATAATTATTAAATTTAAATGTATTCAGTTATTTAAATTCATTTCACTACATTTGTGAATTTGTAACCATTTACATTTTTATTTTTTATTTATTTATTTGTTTGTTTATTATTATTGAAAGCATAAATTGATGATATTTTGAAAACAAAAGTATTTTTATTCTTCTTATTATTGAATATTTATTCATGTGCTTATTAATTTATTTAAATTAATTTAACTAAATTTCTGAATTTTGTAAATATTTAAAATTCTGCACTTTATTTATTTGTTTATTCGACATTACATATTATTGACATTAATATTTATTATTTAAATATTTATTAATGTGTTTTTTCATTTATTTAAATTAATTTGACTAAATTTATGGATTTTGAAAATATTTAAGATTCTTCACTTTATTTATTTATTGGAAACATAAATTGATGGTATTTTAAAAACATTATTATTATTATTATCATTATTATTATTAATTTATAAATTCATTTGACTACATTTATGAATTTTGTAAATATTTAAGATTATGCACTTTATATATTTGTTTATTGATAATAAAAACATACATTGTCAGTATGGTTTCAAAGAAAATTATTATTAATAAATTATTATTATTCAATTATTTAAATGTAATACTTATTATAAATAAATAAATAATAAATATTATTTAAATATTTATTCATGTGTTTATTAATTTATTTTAATTTGACTAAATTTTCACCTTTTGTAAATATTTAAGATTCTGCACTTTATTTGTTTGTTCGTTTATGTATTTATTGTTATTGCAAAGAAATTGTTAGTATTTTGAAAACAAAGTACTATTATTATTATTATATATTTATTCTTTTGTTTATTAATTTATTTAAATTCATTTGACTACATTTATGAATTTTAAAAATATTTAAGATTCTGCACTTTACTTATTAGTTTGTTTATTGTTATTGAAAACATAAATTGATTTTTTTAACAGTATTATTATTTTATTTATTATTATTATTATTATCTTTTTTTTTAATATTTATTACATATTTAATAACATGTATGAATGTATTTCTACATGTGTTTATTAATTAATTTAAATTAATTTGGCTAAATTTATTAATTTGTAAATATTTAAGATTCTGCACTTTGTTAATTTATTGTTATTGAAAAAATGGTTGATATTTTGAAAACAAAAGTATTATATTATTATTAAATATTTCTTATTTATTAATTTACTAAATACGTATTAATGTGTTTAAAAAATTATTTAAATGCTTTTGACTTAATTTGTTAATTTTGTAATTATTTAAGATTCTGCACTTTGATATAATTGAAAATAAGCTAGAATTTTGACATTTAAAACAAACCAAAAAAATTATTATAAAATATTTGATTTATAAATGTTTTATATTTTGCACAATTTCTAGTTTAAATAATAAATAAGCAATTTTTTAACATCTTAAAAGGTCAGATATTCTTGATTCCATTGAAGCACAAGGCTTATTATGATTATGAATGTTTTCATATCATGAAATGTCCTAGAGAAACAGATGGACATGCACATGTGCTAAGAAATAAAACATTCATGTTTATGTTTTAATTAAATATTTTACACAGACCACACTGATTTTCAGTGAGAAAATTCAAAACCGAAAGATTATCCCTGGTCTTCTAGACTTTTGGACCCCATTATTTGTGACAAGTTTGTAAAATAACATTAATTTATATGATATGCTTGCTTTATAAAACATTACAGAACGATAAGCATTCTGAGGACTGCAGGGAAAGGTATTATGTGGTGTTTAGGAGCAGAATTGCATTGCCAGCTCTCCTGTGGCTGAGCCAAAGGTGGGAACGCAGGGGTCTGGGGAATAGGATCAAACTCATTCAGCACTTTCAGAGGCTTAAACCCTCAGTGCTCATTTAAACTGTCTGTAAGCAGCATATAGGGAAAGTAACAGGCATTCAATATCATGAGGTCCCTCAGCGCATCTCACAGCAATATTGAGTGCATAGTAAAGCGGGAGTAAAGTGAGGACGAGAAATAAGGGTAGCTTGGGTTGGGGAGGGTGGTTTAAAACAGAGAGCAGGTATTGATTTTTCCATTCCTCCATCTGGAGGTACATAGCACGGGTAGACAAATAAGATTGGTGTACTGTAAATTAACATGAATACAGGAAAAGAGAGGTTTGTCCTCCGTGGTTCGTGTTTTAGTGTTTTCCAAGGGGAAGTGGGGTGGGGACGGGCGACTAATCTATAGAGCTTTCCACCCCTTTCTTTCTTAATTGAACCTGATTGGATTCTGCTCAACTATGACAAACTGCTGCTACTGACAAACTATGTTTTATCGTTTCAAGAAGTGCAGTTAACCTGGCAGTTTTAAAACTGAATGAACAAGGCCTGTTGGACAAATTGAAAAACAAGTGGTGGTACGACAAAGGAGAGTGTGGCAGCGGAGGAGGTGGTGAGAAGGTTAGCCACTATGTCAACCAACGCGGGTAAACAGTTTCCTCTGTAACGGGAGCATCTGCCGGGGCGCAATCGCATACGTGACCTTCTTCCGACCCTGTTTTAGCCTGAAGAGAGAGAGAGAGGAACGCAATTACTGTCAGAGCACAAATATTCGCCTCGAATACTGGGCAGAGATTCCCTCGTCGCTCTTCTGCCATTCATCATGCTTCCCATCAAGGAACTTTTTCCCCTTTGAAATAGTGCGTCTTTTTACCTCCAGTTTTCTAGTTGCTGTTATTCTTCTCCTGAGGCGCATTAGCTGCATTTTTTATAGGAATGCAGAGAACATCCATTGTCTTTTGAAAGGTGCTGCAGTGTCGCATTAAGATTATGTATTAAAGACACGATCCAAAGTCAAAGGCAGAGGAGTTTTAATGAAATAAAAACAAACTAACAAAACTGAAACTGAATCTAAATGAAAATACAAAATTAAAGAGCAGGTCATATATTTTTTTTAAGTGTCCTGAACACCGGTTTAAATGCATCTAAGGTTAGAAAACATTGTAATTTTCTCAGAATATATATTCGTCAGTGATTTAAAAATCACGAAATGTCTGTAAACCCCTCCCTTTCATAAGCCTACTCTGCTCTGATTGGTCAACTGGCCAAGTCTGTTGTGATTGGCACAGAGAGGAGTACTTAAGCAAGTTAGCAAGCGCTACCATCTGTGTTGCCAAGTCTATGGTTGTTTTCGATGTCCATGGGTTGAAACGATCCCAATAACGTCATATTTAGTCCGTGGAATGCAAATTTACCAGGGGAACACTTTGTAACACTTACGCAAGCGAATTGTGCCCACAGCCAAAGTTTAGCTGCTAAACTGTAAACACTTAACAAAACAATAATGGTGGATATGTTAGCCGAGTGCTAACATGGCTAACTGATGATCAACTTTTTTTGTGTGTGTGTGTGTGTGTGTGTGTGTGTAAACCAAAATATGTCTACACTCTAAAAAATGCTGGGTTAAAAACAACCCAAAATGGGTTATTTCGCAACCCAGCAGCAGGGTAAATATTGGACAGAACACATGTTGGGTTAAATGTTTTTACCAAACATGCTCGGTTATTGTATTTAAGTCAACTATTGTTTAAAAATTATTATATTGCTGGTTTAAAATAGACTGGAACTTATAAAGACACACAGAATTACTAGAGGCAACAGCAATAATTAAAAGATGAACATTTATTATTAAGCAAGAACACATGGACAAAATACAAGACAAATTTAATTTATTTGGGTGAATACAGAATAGTTTACAATATTACATACATTTAAACTTGTTTAACAAGCGTTTTAGGCAGAAAAAATGTAACATTTAAAGTAGAATTTAAATTTTAGTGTATTCAACCATTTTCTGTAATCGCTTTTTACCGAAATAGCACTAATTTTTATGCTGGTGTGTCCCTGAAATCTGAGCTGGTGAAGGGCCGCTGTTCGCTGGGTTAACTGAGAACTTCAGACGGCCTTATGTTTCACTCGCAGCTGAAAGATGCCATGACTGACTCCAAAAACTTCTCACAAACACACAGTACTGACATTACAGAACATATTTTAAGATTAAACTCAGTACAATAACGAATGAAATCCATTTATTTTATGCAAGGCAAAAGGTGTTTCCATCCTGCGAAACAACTGCTGCTGACGCAGCTGACTGACATCTCGTCCTTATGTTGCATTGCGTAAAATAATAAAATTTCCAGCACAGTAAAGACTTAATCAATTAAATAAAATGTATACAAACCTTTATTTCGCTGAAGAAGTCCAAATCGGTGCCACTGAGAACTGGTCTCTCCTGTAGAAGACTCAAAAAGCCCACGCTTTGATTGACTGTAACTCAGCAGTTGGGTTGTTTCGTGGGAGACAGGCTCAACCCAGCAGTTGAGTAGAAAAAAATAACCCAGCGTTAAAAATGACCCAGCAACGTAGTTACAGAAAAACTACCCAGCACCTGGGTAAAAATATTAAAAATAACCCAATAAAATGACCCAACGGGCTGAACCAGCATTTGAGTTAAAAATAAATAAATAAATAACCCAGCATTTTTTAGTGTAAGTTACATTCTTTATTATTAAGCAAAGTAATTAGAACAACGATAGTCTACATTAATGGACACATTCTTTGGAAATAATGGCTTCACATATCGTGGTTTACCTGAAAACCTAAAGCTGCACTAGATATACATCACATAATAGCACAAAAATTAGATATTTTGAGCACTCACTTGAAAATGTATCATTCGTACTTACAGGTTGTGGTTCAGAGACGCTTGTTAGTCCAAATAAAGAAGATTAGAAGCGAAACAATATAAAAGCCAAGATTAAAGAAGCAGTCCATGGTAAACTGACGAGCACACAACAAAAGGTTTGAACTGTACTGCTTTGGTATCATGTAAAAAAATTAATTTTAACCACCAATTCTTTACGTTATCATCTTTTGGCAATGAAAATAAAACAAACTTGCTTTCACAGCATAGAACACAGCGTCTTCTCGACATGATGTAAACACACTAACAAGTGTTTGTGGGCAGGTCAGACTGTTCATATTTTGCAGAGATATTTTGAGAGACGATATCTTTATTATCCATTTTTTTGACTAACAATTTTGCAGACTGTTTACATTGAAGGATACCTAAAGTTATTTTTCGAAAACCCATATGACCTGCTCTTCAAAATATATATCAGAAGCGTTTCCTCCGAGGAGACAAAGAAGGCAGCACCTCCTCACGATTATGTTCGGCTGTGATTGGTTCACGGTTGTGCGACGAAATGAAATTGAAACAAAAAATTGAAAAATGTAATGACTTTGGTTAGAGGGATATAAAAAGATTGCTGCCTACGGTATATGCCAATAATTGTGGTTTAACAGTAATTGCCTCCAGCGTTGGTAGAGAACAGGCCGTGGCAGTATGCGCCCGTTACCCAAAGCGATGGAGCAAGGTCCCGTTCATATGTCTGTGGCTCCAATGCCAGGCCCTAAAACACTGTTCCCTTAAACGGAGCACAGAGACATGTATCACGACGGGACCCTCGGCTCGGTCACTTTGCCAGTGCAACTGCTGTGTCAGCTGTTATGAGTGAATAACATAAAATAACATGTCCTATGATGTTATTTATGTTATTTGTGTTACATTCCTCTGCGCGGTTGAAGAACCCCCGTAAACCTTGCCGTTTTGAAACTGAGTGAATCAGGCATCTTAGACAAGCTGAAAAACAAATGGTGGTACGATAAGGGCGAGTGTGGACCCAAGGACTCGGGAAGTAAGGTCAGTCTCCACAAGTCTGGGACCATCACTGTTGTCTAATGCTCAGTGAGGCAGAAAGTCACCAGTATCTAGCGCATGCTCATCTGTAGGGAGATTTCAGATGTGCACCGAGAGCAAGATAGTTCCAGCATGCCCTGCTTTCCACACTAAATGTCTTCTGTTTTTAATAACATACCTATTACCTGAGAGGAATGGAAGTGACTGGGCTTTTGAAGGTATCCTAAATTCAACCTGGTCTCATGACAAAAACGCGAGACGTGAAATACGTACCAATCAGTACATATCACTGCAGTTTCCAAGAGAAATGAACACTAGAGGTGGTATATCAGCAAGCATTTTGAATCATTTTCATACACAGTTTATGATTATGGTTCCATATGTTTCGCTTTACAGTGTTCTGACAAATAATGCTACCTATCAGATTATGCTTCCAACACTGTATATTTAATACATTAAGGGTAGATTTAAGGTTGGGGTAGGTGAACACGACTGGGATATTTTTTCTGTTTTTATTGATTAATTCGAATTTAATGTTTTGCCTCGATTTTATTTTTTATAAATCAAGGAATCACGATTTTGAATAGAAATATTACCAAACGTTAGAATTAGACATTTTGACAATATGCCAATGATAACAGTAAAGAGAAAAGAACGGTCCATGTCGGCGCACGTGATTAACCGCTTACATGTGATGCACTCATATAGATAGGTGCCATTCACACAGAATGCGCTTTTGTGTTGACAAAAATGCGACACGGGCAGCGGTATAGGAAAAATATGCAAGAAGTACGAGTGAACTTCTTTTAACTTGAGTGCCACATTTTTAGAACGCCGTTTCATGCATGAGATAATGCCAGAGACAAGTGTGCAACAAACTTGTCCATGTTTACATCGAATCGAATAAAAAACATGATAAGAGATAAGATGATAACAGTTCTCACTCACGACATGTTGAATCGGGCAAACTCCCGCCAAACAGAGCCAATGTGTGGAACACACCAAACAAACTAGACAGTCGTCAGCTTGGTGTCCAGGGCTTAATAAGTGATTTGTTTAACATTTATATCATGATGACAACTTAATGCGCGGTGCACTTTTCTTTAACTAGAGGGTAAATAAAAGGAAAGTTACTTGAATCATGTTGTAGTTACAAGTTTTTTGCCATATCCCCCAACCCTAGGTAGCACAAATGGGCACAACATTGGACGTAACAAGGCTGCTCGGTAGCTTAGCCGACACAGAGTTGGACTTAGGATGCAGAATTCTTGGGTACGAATCCCGTTAAAAACATGACTCATGATGAAAGAGCTGAAAGATAGGAGATTGAACACTCTTTTAGTGCCACTCAGTGGACATTTCTGTTGGAAACTGCTGTGATATGCACTTACTAGTACTAGGGCTGCCCCCTAATAGTCAACTAACCATTAGTTGACCACAAATATGGCTTTTCATCTGAAATATACATAGCAGCTTTACATGGCCACTTGATCTAATGTTAACCTAGACATGACAGATTGAGGCACCAGTGCTCTTAAAATACTAAAAGTAATGCATCTTTCAAATCTCTAAAGACTGTACATTTATTTGTGTGCACTCAGAATAACAACAAAGCTTGCTTTTGTAAAATAAAGCAAGCAAACAGGATGCGCTTTCTGCCTTCTCTGTCTCTGTGAACTTGAGCGTGAAACTTTCAAACTCCACGTGTACTTGCCTTACAGACATGAAATATATATATATATAGAGAGAGAGAGAGAGAGAGAGAGAGAGAGAGAGAGAGAGAGCAAAATGTCTACTTTCAAATGAACCAATTCAAATGGAAAACAGATATTCTCAGATTATGTAATCATGGTCGCTGACTTCATCTTTTAAGCCGAAAAAAGAGAAAGTACTAATTTATGAATAAATTATTAACATGTTAATGCAGTCTCCGTGCTGTTTTTCCGACACATTCAGAACTATTATATCTGCCACATGCGCTAGAGTGCTTATTAGGCTATATAGGCAATTAAAGGATCATTATTATGATTTATATGGTTAATTAATAAAGCGCGACTAATAGTCGACTAATGCTTAAAACGAACAATTAGTAAGTCAACCAGAAAAATCTTTAGTCGAGGGTAGCCCTTATTACTACGTATGTCATGTCGTGTCGCGTGAAAAACTTCTCCCAGGTACGTTTTTGCCATGAGACCAAGTTGCCTACATTTAGTTAACCCAGCCTACCATTGCATGACAATCCAAGCAAGCCTGACTTTTGTGGAGCAAGAAACGCCACGTGTGGAGATAAGTTAGAACACAGTGAGAAGTTAAAATCCTGTCTCATTGTGTAATTGGTGCTAGCGAGAGCTCAGCCAAAGAGAAAAATGACAACATCTCCTGTAATGTACATACTAATTGTCACCTTTTAAAATGCTGTCAAAGCATCGATGCCTGATAGGAGTCGCCACAAAAACATCAGCTTTTCAGATTAGCCTGCAAGCGAAAGGTTGATTGGGACGATATGACTTGATTTGTCTGTAAACTGTCAATGTGTGTGAATGTGTTTTGGTAGCGTGTAGAGTCGTAGAGTAGTGCTCTGAATGTGTGCGTGCAAGTGTACGCGAGCTCCGCTCCCGCCACGTTAACTTCCTGTCTTCTTGTTCCTTTCCTTCCTCTCGCATCCAGGACAAGAGCTCACAGGCCCTCAGCCTCAGTAATGTGGCTGGGGTCTTCTACATTCTGGTCGGGGGCCTGGGCCTGGCCATGCTGGTGGCCCTCATCGAGTTCTGCTACAAGTCCCGAAACGAGGCCAAGAGAATGAAGGTGGAACAGTCTGAACGTCGCCCCTCTTCCTCTCCTCTCCCCAGTCCCGTCCCCCTCCCCAGTCCCCACCCCTCTCCCGGGCCCAGTCCCACCCACAGCACTCAGAGTTTAGCCACATATAGAGAGGGTTACAACGTCTACGCCACTGAAGGAGTAGAGATGTAGGAGGTCAGATGTACGTAGGTGCCCGGCAGTCGTAAGTGGAGCTCCTCTGTTTTCGCTGCCGTAGCTTGCCGTGGTAAAGCTTCTTGTGTTTGTGACGTCCTTGTTCTGTCTCCTCCACGTGTCCTCCGAGTCGGAGACGTGCATTCACATATTTGCGCATGCTGAAGATCGAGGTACCTGGACTGCACACGTTTGTAATCACACGCCAGTGCGGTAACCTCTCTTACCGAGTAAAGAAGACTAGCTAAACCAAGCTTGAGATGATCATTTCACCCTAGGCATAGTCTTAAAATCCCCTAGTTGTGAATTTCAAGTAATCTTTGGCTCCAAAGGACTATGCCAGATGCATTTAAGACGCTTCATCGCTGAACTGTCTCATAATCTGGTGTTTTGTATGTGCTTGCTGATAATGTGCAATCATTCAAATAATGACGCTCTGGCTTTTTAAGTACACTCCGCTGACTTTCGTTTTCCCTGTTCCCATTTTTCTTTCCTCTCCGGACGCAGCTCACCTTCACCGAAGCCATGCGGAACAAGGCGCGCCTGTCCATTACGGGGAGCGTAGGCGAGAACGGGCGCGTCCTGACTCCCGATTGCCCGAAGGCTGTCCACTCCGGCCCCTCTCTGCGGCAGAGTTCCGGACTGGCTCTGGTGTCCGACTTGCCGTGAAAACCAAAAACGTTCAAGTGCCTTAAACTCCACAAGACCGCAAAACAGACATCAGAAAACCGACCCTACAGCAATGACGCCACCAAGCTGAGCGATCGTGCCGACAAGGTAGATTTCGAAAGCCGAGAAGCGAGGCCCCTGACGGCTTCACACTACTACTTGTTTGGAGGATGGTTATCGCACAGACTTCTGTGTTTCCATCACGTACATTCAAAGAACTCGTGCTGCCTTTGAGGGCGAAGCGGGTGGGAAGAAAGAACAGCGAACTCGGTAGCTGTTTGGCGACAAAAAGATCTGCTCGTTCTAACACTCTGCCATAACCCTCAACACCGCATCTCGACATCTTAACATAGCTAAAATTGGGCATTTGTTTGCCTGAAAGGGTATTATTAACATGGATATGGTAATGAATACTTATTAAATAAACTGTGAAGAAGAGTTCATATATATATATTCTATAAAATCATACCTAAAGTAAATTATTTACATTGTTTTGTAAATAGCAGACTGTACAACTCGCTTGCTTTTTAACGAATTTGTAAATAGCCAATTCTGTAGTGGACAGAGTGTAATTCTCTTTTTAAACCATCTGTAGAAAAAGGATTTCATCGCAATAATGGTTAGAAAATGTTTTAAAAAAAAAACACAGATTTGATATATGTAGATGTACTTCTATGGATTTAATAACATGGGCATGTTATCAGTGCCAGTGACCTATGCGCCCATGATTCTCGGGAATGTGGCACACACCCTCAGTACATCTCAGCCGCTGCTCTTTCCCAAGCCATGCCCTGCATAATCACTGTGCAGTTGTAGACCATGGTACCCTCTAGACTGTTTTATTTTTTTTCACAGAAGCATATTTATTTTTGATTTATGTGACTACTGAAAAAAGTGAGAAGTATTTAAATGTTCGTCCATTCATTTTAGAGCAGACGTCTTTATGAATGATATAACGAAGTCCAATCGGACGAGAAACGAATCTAACTTAACCGCGCAAATGTGTATAGAAATAGAGTAGAACGTGTTCAGAACACCGAGCGCCTCTGAAGACACTGTTTGTATCGTGAGAGCCATGGTCAGAGTCCAGCTTTGGCCTTTTTTTATGAAAAACACTGTGTAACCTCATTCAGGCCTTCAGCATGTTCTCCAGAAAACTGTAGCAACGGACATCTGGACGAAAGGACACTACGTGGACAGTTTCAAAGCTTCAGGACACCATACTGATCAGTCTTTCTCCGCCCAGTTCTGTTTAACTTGCATCTGAAAGTGCAATTTATGGTCCCTCCTGTTCCAACGACCCCTAATACACATGTACTTTTACTCAAGCACATATTGTATTTTTTTTCCCTCTCTGTCCTCTCTGCCTTCTCTCATTCTGTCTCAAACACACACACACGCACACAATGATCCTGATGCATTTTGAAGATCAGTGTGTTTGGAGAGTGGCATTAGGTTTTTTTCCCCATGGTTTCTAATGCTGTGATGAAAGTGGTGTCCTTATTAGGTTAATATGTTAAAATTGTAAATATTTATTTTGACCATTTTTTAGTAAAATATTAATGGATATGAAAATGGCTCCTCTGTGTTTTTATTTGGGTTAGTTAGTGTTGATTGAACTCCTTAAATCAGACCAAAAGACGTCTAACTCAATCAAGTACACTACAAGTCAAGATTTTTGTTTTGTTTTTTTTAAAGAATTCTTACGAAGCCTGCAATTTATTTGATCCTAAATACAGCAAAAGCAGTAATATTGTGAAATATTTTTACTATTTAAAATACCTTCTTTCTATTTGAATATATTTTAAAATGTAATTTATTCCTGTGATTTCACAGATGAATTTTTAGGATCATTACTCCAGTCTTCGGTGTCACATGGTCCTTCAGAAGTGATTCTAATATGCTGATTTGCTGTTCAAGAAACATATTATCATTATTATCAATATTTAAAACATTTGAGTACATTTTTTTTCTTTCTTTCAAATAAATGCAGGCTTGGTGAGCAAAAGAGACTTCTTAAAAAACATTAAAAATCTTACTGTTCAAAAACTTTTGACTGGTAGTGTATGTTGCGAGCCAAATGGTTTACACAAATTGTTGATATTGCTGTAAATATGGTACATACAGAATCTAGGCTCAAGAAAGCTCAATCCACTGACGCTGAAACAGAGTGACATGTTCTGACATGGAGAAAACTACTTCTTTTTAGACTTCTTTTAAGTACTTAATGACAGAAATTGTACCTTGGAGACGAAAGAAAGGCATTATAAGCAGTCTACATCAATATCCACGCAGAAAGCATTCATTAAAAACTCAATGCATGTGGTTGTGAAGATGCATGACCAAAAAGATAATTATTTTTCAGGGACAGCATTTATTCATTACTTAGAAATGTTAGTCTCAGGTTTGTATTATTAGTTTTTATTTGTGTAATTTGTAATTTTTCATTTGAGAATAGTATTCGACCATTCACCATCTGAAGTACACTTGTCTTTGAAGAGCAGATGGTAAAAATGACTATGCCATAGGGGGTCACTGAAAAACACCACAAAGCACTGACATTAAAGTAAACAGTCTGATTTTCTTCTCTTACAAAAACCTTGCAGAAAGGGCAAAGCAGTGCATGATGGGAATACAAATAAATATTGCAGAAAAACAGCGGTTGGCACTTAAAACCTAAATGCCCTCCTATAACAGATGTTGGTACATATGTTAGAACACGCCCAGTCACGCTAATGACCTTGAGGAGTATGTCATCCAGGACCATCTCAAAATGTGCACCTCTGTACGATACTCATCATCTTATGTGTTATCTAGCAAGCACACAGTACAGAGCCCACATTTCATGTCTGTTTATCTTTATGTTTTGGCTTCAGAATCATTAATTTATTATTTTAAATATATGTTATAGGTGTTTATACTCTGACATATACAGCTAGCGATCTGTAGTGATATATTAACCAACCCTCAAGGTCAAACAGGATGAAAGCTGTGAGGAACCTCACATTAATATAAAGCGTTCAGGAATCCGAATCGGCCTTTTTTATTACAGTACGTGGCACGCTAACCTTCCTGTAGCACGTTCTTGTCTATGGTTTGTACGCGCTCCATTCACTGACGCAATCAGTGAACATGAATGTGCAGTTGTTACGTTCGCTGTCTACTTTTACCCATCAACTCTTTTTCATTTGATGGTGTAACCGTGTTGATGCTGTTAGAATATTTTGAATATTATAAAACCAGTTACTCTGATGCACATTTATAAGATTACCTGACATTTGGAAATGAATATAGGGTTAGGAGAGCACACTGACATACATTAATCATTTCTGTGGTTGTCCTGTAGTATTTATTTATTTATTTTATGATGTTATTTACATTTTTTAATTTTATTTCAGTCCAAGACTGGCAAATGTAAATCATCCAGATATTGTGTGAGTACAGAAAATTTGTATAATGTGAACAGTATATATACTACTGCAGCGTTAGAGTAGTATTGCTGCAGTATGGTATTTTTGACATAAGAAATAAAGTTCAGTGATTATTTGCACTAGCCTATACGGTGTTCATTAAATAGTGAAGTAGCATTCAATTCCAAAACTTAGTTAATGAAACCAGACAGATGTTATTAATTTGATTTTCGTTAATCAAAACTATGAAAAGTCCCA
>JAHKKF010507003.1:0-14786 GCA_019740295.1 Labeo calbasu
TATGTCTATTTGGCTTTTATTTATTTATTTCAGTTTAGTTTTAGTAAATGTATTACTTTAAATTAAA
The DNA here is from genome assembly GCA_019740295.1 of Labeo calbasu. NCBI lineage: Eukaryota > Metazoa > Chordata > Actinopteri > Cypriniformes > Cyprinidae > Labeo > Labeo calbasu. The sequence continues at coordinate 68 of JAHKKF010507003.1, forward strand.
CTTTTATTTCAGTTAGTTGTTTTTTGAATGAAAAATAAATGTTATTTTAGTGTTACTTATATTTTATAGCATTTATTCATAGTTTGAAGTAGCTTTTGTTTTATTTTTAATTTTAATTGTGTTCAGGCTTTATTAATTAATAGTAATTTTGACTTTTTTGTTTTTGTTTTTTAGATATCTGTTTGGCTTTCATTTATTGATTTATTTTTTATTTCAGTTTAGTTTTAGTAAATGTATTACTTTAAATTAAACTTTTATTTCAGTTAGTTATTTCTTTGAATTGCATTTTTAATGTATTTTTAAATAAATATAAATGAGGTTTTATATATTGTATTATTTATATATTTCAGAGTATTTATTAATAGTTTGAAGTTGCTTTTATTTTATTTTAAATTTTACTGTTTTTTCAGGCTTTATTAATTAATATTAGTAATTATGTCTTTCTTATTTTTTTATTTATTTTTTGTTTGTTTTCTAAATATCTATTTGGCTTTCATTTGCTTTTTAATTTCAGTTTAGTTTTACTAAATTCATTACTTTAAATTACACTTTTATTTCAGTTAGTTATTTATTTGAAGGTTAAATTATCCTCTTATTATTATATATATATATATATATATATATACTAGCATACAGCATGGTCATGTCCAAAACCGAGTTCAAAAAACCATGGTAGTCAAGCTTCTATAGAAGTGGTTATAAGTGAAATTTACACATTCAGATAACTCAATGACATATTATAGCAATCTTTTACTTGTTTAGTCATGTGGTTGTGTTTGGTTAAATGACCTGAGGCGTGTTCTGTGACCTCTGGGTACCTCTAGAGCCAACTGATTTGACCTTTGACCTCTGCTGGTGAGAGAGCGAGTCCTAGTCTCAAAAATGTTTCACATCATAATAGACCAATCAGTGACAGACCCCCCAAGGAGATCCATAATACCTGAATAAAACTATCCGGTAGCATTCCTATTTATCTCAATGGTACTGTGACCTGAGCTGTGACATCAAAAGAAAAATATAGCAAAATGAAGTACATTTCGTTCTTTTAAGAGTCTTCCACAACTAAATTGGGCACTGATAAAACATATAGGATACTGCTTTTAAATATTAGTGGTATATATGTATGTAGTCTGAATACATGGTTACTTTTGAATTTGGTCCCATAATAACATAGTGTGCCTGTACAATGTATTCCTGTAGTTTTACAGCAGCACAACTGGTTGTGCATAGTACTAACAAGGCCAAGGTCATGGATTCAAATTCCACAAAACACATTTATTGGTAAAAATGTATAAACTGAGTGCACTGTAAAACTCTTAGGATAAAAGCACCTGCCAAATGCATGCAGTGAAAAACAAGCCTTTTGCTCCCACAATATGTAGTTGCGGCATCTTCTATTGGCCACGCTAACTAACCAAACCTTGACCTTCTAAGCCTTCCAAATGGTATTTTTGTGTTTCTTCATTTCTCTTGCATTGCTTTCTTTGTGTTCAGAAATTCTTGTCTGTTTGTCACTCGTATAGTTGTAGAAATGACTTTGTTTGAATCTGCAATCAATCTTCCAGATTTTCCATTTCTTTTTCGTGTTTCTCCTCACTCTCTCTGCCGCTCTTTCTTTCTGTCCATTCCCACTGTTTTAACTGCATTTTGAGGACATAACTGGAGGCCGTGGATCAGTAATATCTCCAGTGAATTTAACATGGCGTGGTTTGAGAGTTTAATCACGCTCTACTGTCTGTACGTGGCAGTTGGTGGCGTGCTACATTAGCGGGTTCCCAGAGGATGTGATCGAAATGGAGCTTGCCTGCCAGCTAATTACACAGCTTCTGCAAATTACAGCGACCTTCGTCAACCTCACGTTAGTGGTACTAGTGAGGAATGTTTGTTTCATATATTTAACTGCTGGGTCTGCACATGAAAAGATGAGAACCAACTACATTAATTACTTAGACCAGACAAGTGCTTTAATTGTACAGTGTATATATGTACACACTATATATACACACACATATGCTTTAATTGTATATATCAGGGGTGGCGAACTCCAGTCCTGGAAGCCGCAGCCCTGCAGAGTTCAGCTCCAACCCCCAAAAAAACTCACCTGCTTGTAGCTACCTAGTAACCCTTCAGATCTTGATTAGCTTGTTCAGGTGTGTTTGATTAGGGTTAAAGCAAAACTATGCAGGGCTGCAGCTCTCCAGGATCGACGTTCGCCACCCCTGGTATATATACTGTATACATTCATGCATACAATAAAAACATACTGTATGTGTGTATATATTGTCTCTCTTTTGCACACACACATTCGGTGGATATTAATGACGTAAGCAACAGCAAAGTTAATGTGCTTTTGGTGATGCCATCCACTGCTTATCAGATGCCATAAAAGCTCGCCAGCGTTCGCACATGCACTTATGTACAATTATTCTGCTAACATGCTGCATTGGTTTAATAAATTAGCTGCTTTTTGTAGCAGTAGGTCTATTTTGGGGAGCACTTTAACATATTTACCGGCACAATAACTGTAAAGCCATTACAGGTGGATGCTGGATAATGTGGTTTGCTAGACATGCAGCAGTTTTAATTCAATCAAACATAATTTTGTGTGGCTGAATCTCCACCAGTCGTAGTAGCCTACTTGCAGGGTAAGATTAGCATCAATAGAGTTACAGCTAGCATGACTTTAAGATGTCTAATTCGTTTAAGTTGTGACGTAAGGAAGGTAGTTTCTGAGTTCGAGCTTTTGCTCGTTTTACCTTGAGAATACTATCTCAACAGCTGTTTATTCATATTACACATTTAAGCTAAACATTTAAAAACGGTGTACGCTGTACACTACAGTCTCCGTGCTCACGGCGTCCCAGACAAATATTTTAACGATTTACAAAAGAAAAATCCATTGTCTGTCAATCAGGGAAAGCAACCCTTTTGTTGCTTTCATGTGGCATCTGTTGAGAGGCTTGGACCCGGAAGTGGTGACGCGTGATGACAGACTTAGCAAGCGGATATCTGCTTTGATTTATACTCCAGGAGGTGCCTGGATGGTGTACTTTTTCTGGATCTTCATGTTTTCATGCTAATATTTTCCACAACCCCTTGTGCTACAGATGTGTTGTCGTTTCTGAAGAAGTTTGAGACAGACGCCACATCTGTTTATAAATGAAACCTAAAAGTAAAACTGTATTCATAAAGCATTTAAAGTTTAAATGTTTATTAGCGTGGTTTGCATGTAAACAGTAACAATAGGAGACATTCAGTGTAGTTCGGTTTCAAGGTGCAGTTTTATAATAGTGTAGTATATCCCAGTATTCTAAATACTCAAATCCTGGACCACAAAACCAGTCTTAAGTAGCACAAATATATTTGTAGCAATAGCCAACAATGCATTGTATGGGTCAAAATTATTGATTTTTCTTTTATGCCAAAAATCGTTAGGATATTAAGTAAAAATCATGTTCCATGAAGATATTTTGTACATTTCCTACGGTAAATATACCAAAACTTCCTTTTTTAATTAGTAATGTGCATTGAATTTAATTTGAAAAACTTTAAAGGTGATTTTCTCAATATTTAGATTTCTTGCACCCTCAGTTTTCAGATTTTCAAATAGCTGTATCTCAGCCAAATATCGTATTATCCTACCAAACCACACAATCAATGGAAAGCTTATCTGTTAAGATACTGTATAAATCTCAATTTAAAAAAATTGGACCTGTATGACTGGTTTTGTGGTCACATATTATTTTCAGTGTATAGTATAAATGTGCTAATACTTTGGACTCAAGTAGCCAGACTTTTTATATTGACAGTTTCACATCTGTACATTTTGATCCACTTTCTAAATGTTATGACTGGGTATTTTGAGAAAGGTAAATTTGTAAAAGAACCAACTACAGACCATCTGTTCTTTGAAGTTAGGAGCAGGTAATCCCAACTTTGATAATAAAAGACTTGCCGCATCAATATGGTAGCTCATTCAAATAATTGCATAGCAGTCTTTTTGGAAAGTTTGTACAGAAATGAGAAAAGTGCAATGATTTGTAAGGGAATATCCAGTGACTAGAGTTCCTCTCTCATTAGCCTGGTAGCTTGTAAACAGGCCTTTGTTTCCCAGTGGAACGTTAAAAAAAACTATGTTCATGTTGTTCCAAACCTGTATAGCTACCACAGTTTTAAAAATATCTTCGTACATACAGTGAAGGTCAGTGGAGTCCAAAACAATCCTAAACCCTTAAAACATTCTTCAAAACGCCTTTTTAAGTCAATAATGACAGAATTTGTATTCTTGGGTGAATTATCCCTTTGAAGGGGTCATTTGATATTATTCTGTATGGTCTTAATAAAAACTCTGTAACATACTTTGGTTTAAATTTCTCAGTGGTCAATTTGTTTTTGAAAATTATCGATTGTTTCACTAGATAAGGCCCTTCTTCCTCGGCTGGGTTAGTTTAGAGCCATTTGAAGCTGCATTTAAACTGCATTTTTGGAAGTTTAAACTTGGGGGCACCATTGAAGTCCACTACATGGAGATAATTCCTAATGTTTTCCTCAAGAAACATAATTTCTTATCAGCTGAAGAAAGAAAGACATGAACATCTTGGATGACAAGGGGTTGAGTAAATTATCTGTAAATATTTTTTTGTTCTGGAAGTGAACTACTCCTATAAAGCGTATAGCAATCAAAGATATGTGTCTCATTGGCATGTGAATGTGACTTTTTTTTTTCTGCAACTCGCATGTTCTCTGATTCATCAACTTAAGAAGCATCTGATGACCTAGTAGCACTGATATAAACATGCTGGAGTCAGATGAGACACACACAGTGAGACATCAGTGCTGTTGGTTTCTGCTTGTCACAGAATAAAATGCTCTACTTGGAGCATCACAAATCTCATGATTTATTCACAACATTCTGTGGCCCATCTGACTCTTTGGCATGAGTGGACACACACACACACACACACACACACACAGTGTGTCTTTGCATGAAAGCAATATCTTGCTGTTGCCGTTGTTTAACACCAAACCCATAATTCAAGTAAAATGTGCAGTTGTATTATTATATTGTCTGTTCCAAGTTCAGAGATGAACACTGTTTCCTCCCATTTCTTTCCCATGTCCACTGTGTTTGAATAAACTGGCAACAGAAATTGTGATGCTGATATGAATACAACCACTAACACTTTCAAGTGTGCATATTTGTACAACTAACTTGAAACCCCATTGTGACTGAATTTTGGCCATTTCTAAGGGTTGTTTACACAAACAGATGGTCTGTATCTCCTTAGATTGACACACCATCTGCAAAAAAGAAAAAGTTACCATGGTAACTGATTTACAACCATAATCACCAGTTATTTACCTCACCTCAATCTTCTTAGCCACCCTCATCTCTCACGTTTATTTTGGCATTTTTTCTTTATTTTATTTCATGTTTGTGAAGCAGCCTACAGCTGTGCTAAGGTGAATCATCTAAATTAAGTAATATAAATCACAGTCATATATATTGTATGTATGTATTTATTTGTTCATTTACTTATTTGGGACTGATTTACCCGACATACTCCATATATATAATGGAAAATACGTAAATTATTTTGTATTTATATATAAAGGAATTAAATAGAGAGAGAGAGAGAGAGAGAGAATAAATTAATAATAAGTCTGGATGTCCTGTACAGAGCACATTCAGGGCTTTTCAGAGATACTAAATGTTTGGATGTATAACCATGATTACTACCTCTCCTTGGTCTTCAGAAATGTCTAATATTAATTTAGCGACACTCTAATGGAAATATGATAATATTTTGTAATTATCATTTAAATCTGACACATTTTTAAACTGTGTGTCATAAATCAACATCTCAGGAAAATGTAATGGGGTTTCAAATCAAAATATGACTTTCTGTTACAAAACAGGATGTTGATTTTATACAGGACACCAGGACGAAAAGCATGAATAGGGAAAGAAATTATATTTCAGTATTCCAATGAAATATTATAAATTATTATGAAAATCTTGTCAATTATTATTCCCATTATTATACTTCTTTTTTCATTAGATGTTGGCCCAAAAACACATTAATATGCAAATTAGATTTGGTTTATAGATACATTGTATATAATAAGTACACCCGTTTAGCTATTTTACACACATTTTGCATACAGAAAAATGGTATGTAAAATTATTATGTTATAACGTAGTTGAGACTCATCTTTATACAAAATCCTGAAAACTAAAAATGTATTGGTTATTTAAAAAAAAAAAGAAAAAAAGAAAATCAATTGTCTTTGCCTATGCATGTTCATTCATGTCTTCTACCTAGGATATAGCATAACTTATGAATGAAATATCATTTACTTTTTACATTTTATTAATGCTTCTAACGATGTAATGACATGAAAAATACATTTTTTTATTCAATTATTTTCCGGAGTCTCAGGAAGTTAAAGGTATCTGTTTTAAAACATTTATTTATTTATTATGTAATTCTTTTTTTTGGTCCCACTTTATAAGTGGCCTTAAATACTGTGTACTTTCATCAAAAATAAGTACAATGTACTTAATGTTGTCATATTGTATTGTTGCTATTGAGGTGGGATATGGGTAAGGTTAGGGAGAGGTTTTGTGGTATGGGTAGGTTTAAAGGGGTCATTGGATGCTAAGTTCACTTTTTTGCATGTTGTTTGAATATTAATGCGTGTTGTCAGTGTATGTACACATCTACCCTATAATGATAAAAATCCATGCAGTGTTTTTTAATTAATCTGTAAAAAATAATATCCCCTTTTTAAAATCGAGCCATTCTCAGATGCCTGTCGGTGTGGCGTCACACAAACAGAGGCCGCTCCCACAATAGTTGATTGACATGAGTGTCTTACCTCAGATCAGTTGTAACAGTCCGACCTCCACTGTTTCAGTGCCGGAGCAGTGATGTAAGTTAGAATATCTCCGATTGAGCGATTGAGGTGTTGTCTTGCTGGATGTAATAATTGAACATAGTGGTTGTCATTTACTACCGAAATCTGAGTTGCTGAAGATGCAGTGGATTACGTTTCTTTTTGAAGGGAATGCGCCTCCCGATCTACATATGTCCGTCTATGTTCGCGCGAATCATTCGTGATCCAGCTTCACCTACAGCAGAAGTGAGTATAAGGGATTTTTTTATGAATCTGAAAAAAGCTAAAGTAAACAGGCTCGTCACTCCACAGAGAGAAGAGAGGGGCGGGGCGAGCAGAGCTCATTAACATTTAAAGCAACCTCGACCAGAACAGGATGATTTTTGCAGAGCTGATTTTGACAAGGTAAAAAGGGTATTGTTTTACACAACCATTGAGAATTTTTAACCAAAGTATATTAAAGACTTTTTATTAGGACCCTAAAGAATCATATCAACTTGTGGAAAATGGACATCCGATGACCCCTTTAAGGGTGGGTTAAGGTGTAATTACAGAAATTAATTACAGATGTAATTACATGCAGGTATTTTAAAAATCTAAGTACAATGTAAATACATGTGTGTACACAATAAGTGCATTGTATCAAATGATTAATTTCAATGTAAGTGCTTAGTAGTTAAAGAACTCTTAATATAAAGTGGGACCCTTTTTTTATTAAAATGTATAGTTTGTTTTTGTGATCTTGAGCAGTGTTTGAAGCTGTAAAATATGCAACAAACACCTGTAACTCCACATTAGCTCAGTTCTATATTAATGAGGCAAGTTGCCATTGCTTCGAAACTGTACACAGCCTACAGTTAGTCTAACAATCTATATTATTTTGTGCAAGGATCTGCTTATTATTATTAATGAATGCATTTTTTTATGTGCCGTTGCTTTGTTTAACCTCTTGCGGAAAATAACTGTATTTTAAGACTGTATTTATTGTGTTGTAAGTTTTCATAATGCACTTATGATCACTTAATCACAAAAACTTGATTAACGCAACATTTTCTTAAAATGCAGAGCCTCTAGTTTTCCTCTTCCCACCTGTTGGGAGAGACAAAGTCCTACAGTCCCTCTTTAAGATTCATCCAGTCAGACTACAGCAGTTCTGTTGAGTCTCCAATTACACTTGTCAGTGGTGTAAGTGTAAATGTATATGGATGGCTGCTTCTAACACATGCTGCCTTTATGACTTATACAGAAACACTTTGTGTGATTAAGGATCCCTGTTTTTCTCTGTCTCTCACTGTCTGTCTTTCTCTCTGTGTGTGTTTCTGCAAGTGAGAAAGGCCACAGTGTCTCCCAGCGCCTCGGGCTGCTTTGATGGACAGATGGACAGTCCGTGAGAGACAGACTTCCCTTTCAGCCAATGAGAAAACAGGACCCCTGCTGTCGGCATGGTGACAGTTGCCATGAGTGATTGCATCCGGACCTACAGCTGATGGTCCGAGGGTTCGACCCTTTGTCTCCTTAGAGGTGAAGGGTGGAGAGGGCAGCGCTGGCTTCGATCCCCTTCGCGTTTCCATCAGGCCGCGGTTTGCCGTTGTGTTCTTGGGTCCATATGGTTTAAAGATGCCCGTCAGGCCCCTGACAGCCTCATGCTGAGGGTCTGCAAGAATTTAACCCAAAACTCTGGGTTTGTATTTAGGCAGAAACAAAAGAACGAGGGTCTGCTGGTACTTACACCCTCATAGTTCATTGGCACAGTTTGTTACTTTTGTGTTAATTCACATTGAAGGTGAAGAAATATATAATGAATAAACTAAATGAAATTTTGCACGTTGTATGTTTTAAAATCTTAAAAACAATATGACGTGGAATGTCTATCTAGTAACGTATTCAGATATCTGTCATCATTTAAACCTCAAATCAGTGAAAATAGGGTTGGTTTCGAGGAAGGTTTATAGAATTCTGGCCTAGCACTGGCTCCAGCACCATATTGGTAGAAATGAGTGTGTTCGTGAAATAAGTTCATCTGTGCTTGATAATGTTGAACACATTTGCTGTTTCTCTCTCACAGCCCTTAGTCACTCCATTAATCACACACATCTGCTCCCTTCAGTCTATATCCTCAAGGAGACAACCGTGTCTGTGTGAGAGACCTTCCAATCTTAACTTCAGTATCTAAACAGTTAACACTTGATGATTATATAGAATGCACAGATGCTAAATTTGGATGTTCTTCACAGATGTTGGGTAACTCAGTTCCCCTGTGGTCATATACTCTCTGAAAAAATAGTTCCTGTGGGGTTCAGCTTCAGTAGCTTGTCACTGAGATAATATTCTCTAAAGTTACTAATATGCACCCTGATAAGGTAACTTCTCTTCTTTGTTTTGGTACAGTTTCTTTCTTTTTTTCTTTCTATTTATACATTTTTATTTACTGGTCATAAAATAACTAAGTAAACACAATTTAAATTTTAAATTTATGTGTAGGACAGTGATTTTATGTGTGCACGGATATTGTGTGCAATTATATGGATTGTGGAGGTATGGAGGTACACTTTAACTCTAATGTATTGTAATAATTATTATAAAAAACTATAATAAGAATTTTAAGATGAGAACTTTTTTAAATATAAATATTTGGGTCTGTAGATTTAATTTGTTTAAATAATTATATTACATTCAGTAGTGTAAGATTTGTATTTTTTTCTCTTCTGCACATCAAGGCTGCATTTATTTGTTCAGAAAATACAGAGAAAAAAACAGAAATATTGTGAAATATTATTGGAATTTAAAATAATAGTTTTCTATTTTAATGTACTTTAAAATATAATTTATTCCTGTGATGCAAAGCTGAATTTTTAGCATCATTACTCCACTTATCAGTGTCAAATGATTCTTCAGAAATCATTCTAATGTGCTGATTTGTTATCAATGTTTTATATTTTTGGAACCTGTGATACTTTTTCAGAATTCTTTGATGAATAAAAGTTTAAAAGAACAGCATTTATTTAAAATAGAAATCTTTTGTAACAAAATACACACAGGTCAGTATATTATTTTTCTTCTTTTTTTAAAAAAGAATTTTTACTTTTATTTAGTAAGGATGTTATTGATACAAAGTGATAGTAAAGAATTATATTGTTAGAAAAGTTTTCTATTTTGAATAAATGCTGTTCTTTTTAACCTTTTATTCATCAGAACATTCCTAAAAACAAGTATTACAAGTTCCAAAAAATTGGAAGCATCATGACTTTTTCCAAAATTAATAATAAATCAGCATATTAGAATGATTTCTGAAGGATAATGCGACACTGAAGAGTGGCGTAATGATGCTGAAAATTCAGTTTTGCATCACAGGAATAAATTCTATTTTAAAGTACATTAAAACAGAAACCCTGTATGTAAAATTGCAATGATATTTCACAATATTACAGTTTTTTTCTGTATTTATGATCAAATAAATGCAGCCTTGATGAGCAGAAGAGACTTTTGAATGGCAGTGTATATATAGGAGTCATTAAGAAAAAAAATATTCAGCAAGAATGCATTACATTGATCAATACCCATGTTTACCATAGAAAATTTAATGTTTTCAACATTAATGATAGTAAAAAATATTTCTTGAGCACAAAATCAGCATATTAGAATGATTACTGAAGGATCATGTGTCACTGAAGACTGGAGTAAGCTTTGCCGTCACAGGAATAAATTACATTTTAAACTATATTGAAATAGAAAAGTGTTCAATTGTGGTAATATTTCCTATTATTACTCTTTTAACTGCATTTTTGATCACAAAGCAGCCTTGAGCACAAAAGATTTCTTTCAAAAACATAAACTTCTTTCAAACTAAATTATAAATTAAACACATATTTGTTTTTATATGATTTCACATATTTGTCCATAAGCCAGCTTTACATTGTTACTCTTATCCTCATTTTGTTTTGCTCTATATGTGACATGATGAAGCACATAAAACTGATACGGGCGCCTGACTCAATAATCTCAATAATCAGGCAGTAAAAATCTCCCTAAACTTAGTTAGAGTTTCTATAATGTTGGGAAACTAGGGCGGTTGACATATGGTCTCTTCATAAAACACAGCCGATCGATGTTGATTACAGTCCACGTTTGGGGTCTCGTCTCTGCCGTCTATGAATCCTTTGTGCTTCTTTGCATGTTTTCTCAAATTATAGTGAAGGAGCTGGTTTCATCAATAGCGGCAGGACACAATGAGGCTATTATCTCATGTGTTTCGCGTCTTGTGCGCTAACCTGTAATATCTGTGCGATGAACACGGCTATTAACTTCAGATGAAACCCTACGGGACATTCCAGTGCGTGTGTGTGTTTGCGCCGATGATTGATGATGCTGTTTTGAAGAAGTGAAAATGGACGTCGTTCCCCTCAGAAGCATACCAGAGGGGATAAAGAGCGCCATTGTGGGGCCTAATCCACTCTGCAGGGCTTTTCACAGTGTGTGTGTGTGTGTAGTGGTAGTATAGAGTATCTGCCAGTCATTTTTTGCCGTTATGTCAGTCAGGTTTGTGCGAGCGAGCTGCTAAAAGCTTCTCTGGGCTCCCAGCGGTACACGTCTGTATTGAGTCCGTCTCCATCCAGCCGTCGAGGAGACAAACTCCAGCAGGGCTGATGACTGACGAAGAAGAAGCTCCTTTCTCTCCCTCTTCCTCTCCGTCTTTCTCCCCCTCTCGTGTTCAACGACTGTCTTCTCTTTCGCTCTCTCTGGGTATTCGGTTCATCTATTCATCACTCGTTTCTATATCCAGGGCTTTTCCATTCTCGGGACTTATCCATTTGTATCTCTGTCTTTGAATGGATGGTAACGTGAGGAGGTGAAAGTGGCCTTCAGAACCGATGCATTGTGGGGGATCTATTGTGCTCCGAGCAGGAGGGAGTGAGAGAAAGGGAACGAGGGATTGAGAAAGAGAGAAACAGAGCGAGAGAGCTAAGGTGACTCGCTGGCCTGGCACGCTCGATAAAGCGGGTCAGCTCACCTTACTGCTGCTGAATGAGACCTGTGTGCACGTGTGTGTGTCTGCTAGATCACGAGAGGCGACTACAGACGGGACGGAGAAAAGATGGATAGATAGAGCTGTGAAGAAAAAGAGGGAAGATAAGGCATGAGATCGTAGGTGAAAAGCAGGTGATTCAAGAAAATAAGGAATAACATGATGAGCGAAAGGGCTAATACTACAATAGCTAAAAGCTGAGTTCCAAAACATAGATTACCTCACAACCTTCTAAGGCAGCATCCCGTCATGAAACTTAAATTACTCATTTAAAACACTCTACATAGAACTCAAAGTAGTGAAAGGAGACAAGACTCACATTTACTTTTAATAGAGTTTGATGTTAGCATGTTGCTATGCTAACCGTGGGATAAACAAAATACAGAGCACACACAAATACTGGGTAAAATAATTCCCAGAATAACTAATTTTTTTGAAAAAGCAAGTGGTTCATGAAAATCAGAGCTCTACAGTCTGACTGAAAACTACTGCGTGCGACTATGAAAAAATATTTATGAGCACCAGTGACCCGAGTGAGCATATTTGTGTTTGCGCTGAGGGGAGCTTCAAAGGTGTTTTTGCAACATTGAGTAATGTATCACAGACATATCTGACAAATCCTTTCATGAACAAAGGGTAGAGAGAGTGTAAATAAGAGATTCGTTGTGCAGTGTAGAGAGCTTCGTTGATTATAATGGAACTTTGTGAGATTGTGATGAACTAAGATGAGTGACAGCTTTTAATGATTTTTAAGGGAGTTTGTAAATGAGATATTGAACAGTTAGATAAACAAGAAGTTAATATTAAGTGACTTACATTGTCTGACTATAGCACTATTGCCCAATTTTACATTTTCATCATGAAGAATAGTTTAAAACAAGCCACAACTGAGCCGCTGTGCATCTCCATTCAAACACAGCTGTGTTTATGAATGAACGTGTGTTCTTAAATGAATCTAGTGAATCAGTGATTCAGTTTCCCCTTCATAAAAATCAGCCATGCGTCCCAATGTGCATACTATCCACCCTATATGCCCTAAACAGTATTGAAAATTACTACTACTATCACATAGAATTTAGGATGGATAGTATGCATATTGGGACACGGACAGTCACTTGCTTTATTCCTGAATGAATCAACCGTTTGAATGAATCAGATGAATGAATGATTTAGTAATTAAATCAGTGACTTGCCGCTACCTACTGTCAGTTTTAGTTTCATTTTAAAAGTATCTTTTCAGTTATTTAAATCATTTAATATTTCTATATATTTAAAACATGAATCTCAACATGTATTTATAAGTTTGACTGTAAAAAAAATAATTTAAAAATAATGCATTTGCATGGATGAACATGTTTTAGATGAATAAAAATAGACACAAATGAGTCAGTTGTTGAGATGATAATGCTATGAAATGAAGAATAACATTGCTCAGACAGCTTGGTCTTGAATATATAAATTCAAATTGAGACCTCTGACTTCTGATTGGAGACTTTGGTATCTGAACACATTTTGAGATGTTGGAATCTTTCCTTAAACTGTAGGGAGATTACTAAGGAGAAAATCAGAAAATCACTAAATATGCTTTATATGATCTCCTCTAAACCTTTCAAAACTTTAATTGAGATGAAAGAGATCTAATTTGGGATTATTTCATTTAATTATTACCATAATACTGCAGGCCAACACCATGGCTGGTGCATCTAATCACTATTCAAATAAATCATTCTTAAATGTTATAATAATTAGTGTGACTTAAAAGATTCGATAGGACATGATGTCACAGACGTGTTATGAGTAATTCAGAATGTTATAACAATAAAATAAATACGATTATTATTTAACGGATTCAAGTGCGAAACGCTGCTGTGAAAATTTCCTGCTGCCTCTTTTTGAGCACAAAGGTGTTTGAAAAATCTGTTCCTGTTCTGTCGCATTTCCAAATGCCACAGACAGCCTCAAATGACACATAACCACACAAACACACACACACACACACACACACAGGCGAAAAGTTTTCCCTCCAGTTGTCCGACCTGCCGTCTCCGCTGTCATTTCTAAAAGTCAATCGCTCCATTTCAGCATTCCAAATGCGCCTTTCATGAATATTGCACGCGGAAGTCAATTAAGAGTGAATTATTAATTTGCTAAGTGTCAATATTTAGTAAACAATGATACCGTTGCTACCTCGAGGAGCTCCCAGTGCAACTCCCTGTCTCTAAATGACTGTTAGTGCTCAGAAATGAAACGGAGAGCGCGCACGCACGCACGCACACGCAGCGGCGTCTCTTGAGGGGATTAAGCAGGTGGTATACGCTCACAGCAGGAGCACAGCGAGATCTTTCTAAAGGCGAGTGATGTAGACAAGGGTAAGCAGAGTCTAGACTGACTCCAGGAGAATTATAAACATGGAAGAGGGAGTTTTGCATTCTTTTCAGCTTTTATGAAAGACCTGTTCTGTCTGCCAGCTTACTTCTCTTGTTGACTTGTACACAGTGTACTAGAACATGATTTATTTATCTGAATAGCAACAGAAATGAAGTTATGTGAGTTGTTTAGCACTGTTGTGTACACTGTGTGTATGTGAATATGTTTTAAAAAGTACCATGTCATAATTTTTTGTATTCTAATGGAGACATGCAGGCCTAGTACTATGGTATTCTTTGCAGTACACCATGTAAATATCACAGTACCAGTGTTATGCCATCTATCTATCTATCTATCTATCTATCTATCTATCTATCTATCTATCTATCTATCTATCTATCTATCTATCTATCTATCTATCTATCTATC
>JAHKKF010507008.1:0-27371 GCA_019740295.1 Labeo calbasu
CACACTTGGAAATAAAGCTCTTTCTGTTTCTGATTCTGAAATAGTTACACTACTTATTACATTTTAAATAGGGTAACTTGTAATCTGTAACCTATTACATTTCCAAAGTAACCTTCCCAACACTGAATGTAATGTAACTTTTAAATAAATACATCATGAATATGTAAATTTATTGGTGATTTCTTGGAACCATAAATCTCAATATTCTATTCTAGACTACCAGTCAAACGTTTTTGAACGGTAAGATTATTCATGTTCTTTTTTTTAAAGTCTCTTCAGCTCACCAAGCCTGCATTTAAAATTTTGAAATATTTTTACTATTTAAAATAACTTTTTTCTATTTGAATATATTTTAAAATATAATTTATTCCTGTGATCAAAGCTAAATTTTTAGCATCAATACTCCAGTCTTCAGTGTCACATGATCCTTCAGAAATCATTCTAATATTCTGATTTGCTGTACAAGAAACATTTTGTGTCATTATTAATTTGTATCAGTATTTAAAACATTTGAGTACATTTTGTCAGGATTCTTTGATGAAAAGAAAAATCCAAAGATCAGCATTTATCTGAAATAAAAAGCTTTTGTAACATTATACACTATTTTTTTGAGCAGCAAATCAGAATATTACATACAACATATGATTTATGAGGGATCGTGTGACTGGAGTAATGATGCAAAAAATTCAGCTTTGAAATCACAGGAATAAATTACATTTTATAATATATTTAAATAGACAGTTATTTTAAATAGTAAAAATATTTCACAATTTTACCGTTTTTGCTGCACTTTGGATCAAATAAATGCAGGCTTGGTGAAGAAGAGAACTTCTTTAAAAACACTGAATCTTACTGTTCAAAAACTGATTTGAATTAATGTATTTTAAACCAAATAATCTATTATGACATGCTTAATATCGATATGGTACATGAATTAGACACTTTTTCTATGAAGGTCACTACATATCCTATCCAGCAGGGGGCAGTGCGACATTATAACACAAGAGATAATGCAAAACACAAATCTGTCTCATTGCAAACCGTCAGCTGTTGAGATTACGAGATAAATCCAATTTAAAAATGTAATATATTTCTACTATATACTTAGTTATACTTAAATACAAACACACACAATAATATTATTTGTCATATCTGGAGTGCTGTTATGCTGTTATACGTTTGTGCCTTTTATTGACACCAAGACAAACTATTGTTTCTATACTATACACAAAATGAATGAAAAACATATTTCTTGAAATAAGCTTTACTCAAATGGACAAAAATGTTGCAAGGCATCCGTTGGCTTTGTTTTTCATCTCGATGTGCCATTCATCAGCTATTAAAATAATAATGTGGATGTTTTATTTAGATGCTTAGAGGATGTAGACCAAAATGTGCATGCTTACAGTTTATTCAGACTTCATCTAACCAGTCCTTTGTATTTTTTCCCCATCCTGTCAGCTCTAGCCGATCAAAGACCTGAACAAACATCCACTCTAGACACTCAGACAAGGGGTGTAGACCGCTACCACAAGACCTTAAGGTCGTCCAATCAGATGTCTGCCGAGGTAAGCATGTTTCTGCCAATCAGGAATGAAGCGGAAGGCGCTGATGAAGGATCAGGAAGCGTAGAAAATGGCCCTTAATGACAGAGGAGGGGTGTGTTCGCACATGTGTTTTAGCATGCTACTATTTACGTACATGCTATACGCAGTGGCTTTATCGGACAATTGCATCTGTAGCTTTGAACTTCAGGCCTTCAGTGCAATACGTATTTTTAAAAATGTATAAAAGAGAGAGAAATGGAACGATTGTGTGACTCTGCCCGCAAGGGGTCTTGAACTTTGACCTCTAGTCTCCTCTCTCGGCAGATTCCTAAGATGTGGCTGATGGCGGTGATGGGGTCGAGGCCTGGTATGATGGCCAGAGAAAAGTGCAGTCAGTGTGGGAGGAGTGGGTGACCGTTAACCTTTCTACGAAACTGAACTATGACCTCTGTGCTTTGCCTGAAGGTGACGGCTTGAGCAACCCCCAATGTTAAAACTGGACATGAATATACTGTTGTCGACATTCGCCGCCTCCTTATAGCTCTCACAATATTCAACATACAAAACGTTAATATTACTATAGATACAGATAACTCTTTTCTGCATGTTGTTCAGGTTACAGTTAATTGTGTAGTGATTTTATGAATTTGTGAACACTATAATGGTAGGCCTAAAAGTAACTATTTCAGGGAAAATGCGATTAAAAGACTGTACGGAAAAAGGATAATGCGGGCTGTTTGAGGTTACCCTCCTACTTGATTAAAGCGCAGCGCTTGTCAAACAAAGACATGGTTGAGGATAAGCAGTACATAACGCTGTGCTGCTCTTGGCTCCAGTAGACTGTGTAAAAAGCGTGAAAGACATTTGATAATAGAGATGCAAATTATCCATGAACTTGAGATGTAATTAGAACTCTCGCTGACTAATGCGTGAAAAGAGAACAACACACCCTAAATGGTTAAAATGTCTCTTAAAGTTCATGAGAGTGAGGTACAAAAAATGTTCGAATATTTAATAAGGGTTTTGAATTTTTGTATTGTTTTATATTTAATATGTTAATATCAATTTAATATTTAATTTTAATCGAATACAGTAATTTTTTATTATGTTGACTTAGTTTACTTATTTCATCCTTTTTGTAGTACATACGCTAACATTCAAAAGTTCAGGGTAAGTCAGATTTTTTAATTTGTGACCCTGGACCACAAAACCAGTCATAAGAGTCAATTTTTAAATCTTAAAGTTGAATAAATAAGCTTTCCACTGATGTATGGTTTGTTAGGATAGGACAATATTTGGCCGAGATACAACTATTTGAAAATCTGGAATCTGAGGTTGCCTTTATAGTTGTCCAAATGACGTTATTAGCAATGCAAATGACTAAAGTACAAATTACAAAAATTACATTTTTATATATTTACGGTAGGAAATTTACATAATATCTTTATGGAACATGTTCTTAATACCCTAATGATTTTGGCATAAAAAATGGATAATTATGACCCATATACAATGTATTTTATGTTTATCCAAAAACCCAAACTGATCAAGAGTGTCAGGAAAGTCATTTTTATTTTTTACAAAAGATCTCTATTTTAAATAAATGCTATTGTTTTGAACTTTCTGTTGATCAAAGAATACTGAACAAAAATGTATCACAGTTTTCACAAAATAAATAAATAAAATAATAAATAAAAATAAAATAAAGATAACTAACTAAATAAATATTAAGCATGTTAGAATAAACGATTTTTGAAGGACTGTGTGAATGGAATAATGGCTGCTGAAAATTCAGCTTTGCCATTACAGGAATAAATTATTTTTTTTTATAAATTTACATTATTTATTAAAATGAGAGAAACTGTTGGCATTTAGAATAATGTTGTTATGAAAGAAATGCTGACAATTTACAATAAGGTTTAACATTAATTAAAGTAAAAGCTAACATAAAATAATTATAAAAATTTTTACAATGTTTATTATGCTTGGTTAATTACATAGACTACATATTTTAACATTTATTACATGTATAAAGTAACTTGCTTTATGTATTATAAGAAAAAAACATGATTTTACTATATATTTATAAATCAACATTAACCTATAACACAAAAAACCTTGTACACTGCTACTGAAATATTTATTTGTAATATTTATGCTTTTAAATAGCAAAAGTTTTTTTTGTGTGTGTGTTTGTGCATCAACTTATCTTTTAATAGTGTAAATAGAAGATATTTCCCCTTTTATTTCCCTTTTGAGTTGATTTAGAGTAACTAAATTCCCTTTCTTTCACATTAAGTCAAAATCCACTGATATCTGGGGTATGTATGTATATTTTAATATCAATTTAATATTTAATTTTAATTACATTAATTTATTTTTATATAAATATATTTATATAATATATATTTTTAACTTAATTTACTTATTTCATGCTTTTTGTAGTATATACACTAACATTCGAAAGTTTGGGGTCAGTCAGACTTTTTTTTTTATTTTTTAAGAAATTAATACTTTATTCAGCAAAAACCCAAACTGATAAAGAGTGACATTTTAATTGTAACAAAACCTATTTTAAATAAATGCTATTCTTTTGAACTTTCTGTTGATAGAAGAATCCTAAACAGAAATGTATCACAGTTTTCACATAGAAAGTAAATATTATTATAAATTTTAAGCATGTTAGAATGGAAGATTTCTGAAGGATTGTGTGACACTTAAGACTGAAGTAATGACTGCTGAAAAATAAGCTTTACCATTACAGGACTAAACTACATTTTAATATATATATTTAAATTGAGAATGAACTCTTTTGATCACATAAATATTCAAAAGCATAAAAAAAATCTTGCAGACCCCAAATATTTTAAGAGTAGTGTGTATGTAAATTTTTTAAGTTCTGAGGAGGCAAAACAAATAACTCTTCACTCCCATTCTTTCTCTCTCTCACACACATAATTTTAGAAGTACCTCTGCCCTCAAGTCTCTAATGCTTTGATCCTCTAATTCTCAAACACTAAGTCTCCACTGTTATTATTACATTTTGTTCTTGACAGCCAGACTTTCCATCGTCAATCCTACATGCACTAGACTACCTAGACCAGACCGCAAAATCAAATCCCATGGATCCCTGTATAAGTATGTGTTTGCTTGGGCTGTGCAGTCAACTGTCTATGGCATTTTCCCACTGTATAGCGATAACATCAAGGTGTTGATAGGTACAATCTCAGCTGTTGCCACCTGCCAAATGCTTGAATGAAAACCTCTGCTACTGTGTTGAAAATTATTGGGACTGAGTGAGGAAAAGGATTTAATTAAAAAACAGCTGAGACAAAAACTCTAATGCCGACTGACAATTTAAAGCGGCTCAGACAAATAAAAATCAGTGAAAGAAACACTCGCCCTGATTGAAATTTTATGGATGGCTTAAACATTTCACCAAAAGCAGCCAAAACATGTATATAAGAGAAGCGAACCATGAAATGTCTGGGTAAGTCTAGTTATGCATAACTGTGTTTACACTGGTAAATTATGTTGTAATGTTTTTGTGTCAATTAGTTGGAGCTCATCCAAAAGCAGTTTCTCAGTCTACAAAATTCTAAATGTAATTGCCAGGAACATTTAACTACAGTAAAGATGAACAGATTGTCAATCATCCTGGCAATTTTGCACATCTGGAACCGACAAACAGATGAAAGTTTCTCGTAAAAGTAGATGAATGATCTACGTGCATGCAGTATCACAATTAATCACAACCAGATTACTTACAGCATAGCACAGATGAGAGAAACCGTTGGCATAAAGGAATAATGTGGTTATGAAAGAAATGTCGACACTTTACAATAAGGTTTAACATTAAATTAAGGTAAAAGCTAACTTAAATAAACATTTATTATGCTTGGTTAATCACATAGGCTGCTGATATGTTTTAATATTTATTAGATGTATGAATTAACATTTTATGAACATGATTTTACTATATATTTATAAATCAATTAACCTAAAATAAAAAATTCCAAAGAATGTTAAGGAATCAAACCTTATAATATTTATTTGTAATGTGTTTTAGCAAAAAAAACTTTGTGTGTTTGTTTCAGCTCAGCTCCCAGTAGAATACATATTCGTTTTTGAGTTGGTTTAGAGTAACTAAATTCCCTTTCAGACTAAGTCTTTGACAAAACCCACTGATGATGGGAAGGAAAGTGCATATCCAAAAACTTATTTGATAACGACATGTTGTAGCCATGCCATTCATTTACTCTTGTTCAAAAGAAGCAAATAATAAGTCAGTGAGAACACACAAAGGAGCATGTATACAGAACATTTACTGTGCAGGAGAATCACATAACAACACACTGGGGACTAAGAAGTCATGTGTGAGTGTGTATGTGTGTGTTTAAGTGGGCAGGAGAGAAATAAGCGAGAGACAGATAGAGAGAGTGAAGGAGAGAGAGAGAGAGAGCGCGGGAGGGATTTAGTTGCTGACAGGTATGACTGATGATATGTTGGGTCTACAGGCTGAAACAGTAGATGGTATCAAGGAAAGCCAAGATTAAATCAGCTGGAACACACACTTACACACTTACACACACACACATTTTCCATTTACCGTCTTTGACTGCTTCACTTTAGTGTTGACTGTATCTCATAACAAATCAAACGTGCAAGACACTAAAGGCTCGCAGATTTACATTCAGGTACCAGCTGTTGGAGGGCATTCATTAATAATGTGCTATTTCTTTACCTACACGGCCATCGCACAAGCACACACACAATTTTCCCAGCAGACTCGTTAGAATTCTCACGCTTTCTACTAATTGGTCATTTTGAACACTGATGTCATTGTGCGAAGAATGAGGTCACAATGATTGGTCTCTGAGAGAGGGCAAAAGAGACAGACAGGAGAGAGAGAAACAAAGAGAAAGACAGATAGGCCAGGGAATGAGAGAAAGAGGCAGGCATAAAAAGAAACAGAAAACACATAGGCCAATGGGAATGTAACAATTACTAAAACATAATTCTGGATTGTCTTGTTCCATATTTCATACTGTTCATCAGGTTAGTCCATATGTAAAACCTGACTTATTGTTCTGTTATTTAAGAGGTTAATAACCTTAACTGACCAGCACATGATGGACATGTGGCCTATTTAACAACTGCTTTTTCGTCTGTGGAAATATTGTAATTCCACTCTGGTTGTCTAAATTCAGAATATTAGCTCTATTTCAACCATACAGGCAAACTATAGACTATAATTTATGGTTGTAAGTAATGGAAGTAAGCCTATGGGAGAGACTTCCGGTTCATTTGTCGCTATAGAGGGTTTTCATGACGCGTCATCAATCAGCCATATTGACAGCACTGAATGTAAACAATGCCACTAAACCTGAATGAAACTTGCATATTTTGCTGCTGAAAATGGTCAATTATTGTCATGTTTTGGGCTGTACTAATCAGTCGGACTGTTAAAAACATTTGGAGTACTATAGACTACCAAAAGTTATTACAAATCAAGGAGAAAAGTGCAAAAAACTGTCTGAAGAACAAAATCATTTGTGGTTGGGAAAACTGAATCAGGATTTCCAGGGCAAGAATCTTGACAACATTCATTTTTGTTCTTATCATTTCCAGTCAGGTAGGTGAAATATTAGGCTAATATCTTATTAATACTGCTCGTACGTATCTTTACCACCTATTAACTTTAGTTTGTCAAAATATTGCACCCTTTCCTGCTTACTAAGTCCTTCTCTATATGATTTATTAGTTTCCACACATTTTTTAGTGGTTTAGACAGCATAAATGAGCAAAACAACATATTAAGCAATACATTAATAAAAATCCGTGCTGTTGTTTTCATCCGAGTATTGCAGATATGGCCGCGCATCCGGGTAACTGACCACATCGTAAGTGCAAACCCTCTATAGAGAAAGGTTTGCACTACAAACCTGTTCATAATTAAGATAATACGTTAAAATAATATGGTCAAACACCAATTTGCAATATCAAGCAGCAAAACGAGTTGTTTTTTACAGCTGAAAATATCTGGATGTGGATAAAATTTAAAATAACCACGCCCACTATTACATAAAAATAAGGTGGATAAGATAAAGTTGTGCAAAGTATGAGAATGTTGGTGTGTTCATTCCATGTCAGAATATTACAAATAAACGTTATCAAAAAATATATCCTGCACAGCTGCGATATTTCTCACCCATTAACCTACAGCAGAACCATTACGAACAGATGACTCGTATGAATCGATTCTTTTAATGAATCGTTTGAAGATTCATGAATTGTTCTGATGATGAACGCTTCACTGACCGAACTGATCAGAGAGACAGTTAAAGTGGGTAGTGAATCAACATAAGCTACTAGTTGGGATTGATATCGGTTTAAATACTTACAGGTTAGGTTCTCGAATAAGCCCATTTCAGACTACAAAACTGACGGGAGCAGCTCCGGTGGAAAACAGTTACTGTATCTTAAACCTCCAGACGACATACAGCTTATATCGCCGTCTATGTGAGTTACCAAAACCATACCATAAAACACAAATTTAGCGTGTACAAAATGGTTCTTTCGCGCCATATGATGTGACAGAAGTACGCAAAGTTACGTTCACATAGCAGGGGTTTGCCGAAAATGCGGGGTTTAGTCCAGTATTTACAGGTGTGTGAGTTTGGTAACATGATATTGTTGTCTTTACCGTAAATAAACAAATTACACATGAACGTAGCCTTATTAAGCATTTAAGCAGGCCTACTGGACTGAAAACCGCATTCTGCTGCTGAGTCTCTAGAAAAATAGGCCTACATAGGGACCTCTCTTTATCTGTCTGTATACTTGCTTGAGGTTATACTCATTTTTATAGCATAATTCTTCAATGCAAGTAAAACTAAAATATAACAGTGTTTTTCTTATATTCCACTATACTGTAAAAAGTTTGTTGTGTCTCGATTATACCTCTTAATCAGGATAAATCTTGAAAAAGTGTGGAAACCACGGTTCTGAAACATACTACAAAAATAATACATATTTTTAATAGCCCAGTTAACGCATATGCTGCCAATCTTTGACATTTTTATGTCTTCCTCAGATGTGTGAAAGTTTCTGTGACTGTTTAATGAGGTAAGAAGTGGTAGTTTATGATTGGTTGTCTGTTGCTAAACGGCTCACCATATAATATTCTAACACTGCACGGTTTCTTTAGTGTCAGTTTCATAACCAAGTGTTAAAACTAGTGATAATCCTCTTTCAAAATTACAGATGTGAAACATTAACCCAGAAATAAAATGTCTTTAATCTGGTGATTATAAAAATGTTAAGTTATTGTACAACATTTAAACATTTAGCAGATGGTTTTATCCAAAGCGACATTGCCACATCAGTCCATGCATTCCCTGGGTATTGAACCCATGCTCTCCTGAAATATGCATCTAAAATGCTACTGGCACATACTCGCATACAAATAATCAATAGTTTCTGTATCCTATTTCTGTGACTCTGTTATTTGACCTCTTTTTTATGCCACCTTCATGAGAAGTAGCGTGACGTCTGCCTTTTTTTTTTTTTCTGAAGTTCTCGTTTCCAGGATGTCTGTGGTTGGTCTTGAGTACCTGAAAGCCACACAGAAAGGCACACTGCGCATTATCTACCAATATCAGTCTCTCTTCCCCATCACGCCTGATTCTCTCTCTTCCTCTTGGTTTCTCTGTCTTTGCACATGATGAAAGACAGGCTGACGCAAATGAAAGAAAGCAGGATTCGTTTTCCTCCTTTCAACAAATCTTCTGTTGGAGCTGTCAGAGTGGAAACACTCACACTTCACCAAGCACTGGTCTCTCGGCCTCTCTCTCTCTCTTTCTATTCACGTCCACACACAATAACACAGAAAAGGTTTTTTCCTTTTCTGTACACACTCAATTTCTGTGCTGATCTAGATCGGTTTATACTTCGTTTGTCTTGATTTTTCATGATTGCGAATCTCACTCACTTTCATAGGCCTTGTGGGCAGCCATTTACAGAAGAGAAGACTTCTGGGAAAACAGACAGACAAACCACAACAAGGAATCGCTATTTCTCAAAGTTGTTGTCACAATGACAGTGTGTGTGTGTGCGTCTGTGATCAAGAGTGCATGAGGGAAAACTGCTGTCAGAAGCCCAAAACCCCACGGTCTCATTTTAACTAGGACCAGCTGACGCGTACCAGCTCGTGTGTGACTGCTCATTTCCTTCCTCGGTTTGAATGCGAGCGTATGTATGCACCCTCATCTGAGTGAAAATGGCAGCTCTCCCTCTCAAACATGGCAGCTTTCGGCAGGAGGGTTACGAGTGAAATCAGTCGGAGTTGTTGCTAATTGTGTCCACCGACGAGACGCATGCGGACATCGAAAATACAACCTTCACCTGGGAACCATCAAACCTAAACCGAGGGGGTTGCAAACTAATGGCTTCCAGACTCTTGGTGTATGTGAAGAGTAATTGAAATGGTCACATTAGCTTTTATTCTGTCAGGCATTTCTTTGGCAGCCCCTCTGAAGGACCCCAGCCCTGGTTGCCAATAAAAACTTTAATTGAGAACAAATCCCTCCTTTTCTTTTTGAAGCGAGAAAGAAAGAAAATTAGAAGTCAAATAAAGAAGAACAAGATGCAAAACGAAGAGGTACATATATATGCAGTGAGCTGGAGAGCGAAGGAAAGCGCCATGTGATGTCATGCCTCATTTTGCCGCCGCTCTCAGTCACCGGAGCCGCGGTCTGATCTTCATCGTCGTTCATTTTTTATTTCCATATTGATGACAAAAACCGCTTACTGTGAAATTGAAGTGCGAGAATGTACGATCGGCACACAGACGTTCGGCCCCAAATTGCGCACGTCTGTGTGTGCGTACCTGCGCGGTTGGTGGCGAATGTTGGATGGAGATTGTATGAGCCAGCGGGAAGCCTTCTGGGTAATTTAAACATTCTACAAGCCTAAAATGGCCTGTCAGAAAATTAAAGGGAGGGGGTGTTGGTTTGAAGTCCAGCACGAGAGAAGTGTTCTGGTTCTTTTCAGCAGTTATATTCTGAGTTTATATTTCAAGATGATGAGGATTTCATGTAGTTTAGTATAATTTGGTGTAATTAGGGTATTTGAGATTAGAAATTAATCCATACTGTTTTGACACTCCGTATTCGGATGACAGAATACTATAACAAAAATGTCAGCGTCAGCAATAGACTGTGTGTGGTCAGGCATACTGTTGCCTATATGGGCCAAAGTCAGAGTTGAAAACGTCTTTTTACAAAAATGTTGTATGTATGCAAATTGTATAATATCCAAGGTACACATTTAGTAATTTGTGCAGTTAATTCTCATATTGTATTTTCAGTATGTTTTGAAATATTTGTCCTCTCCCTAAACTTGTCATTACTGAAACAGAGTAATGATACTAGATTTAATTAGAGGGGTTATATTGACCTATTACATCTTTATTGTAAATATATATTTTTTATATTTTATTAATTTTTTTTTCAGACGTAAATCAATAACAGTTACATTTGTAACAATATTTCAAGTGTAATTTATGAGATTTGTTGTATTTTGAATCCAGTTTTTCTTTATAAAAGGCACAAAGTCAATCATACTGATTTCAAAGTTAAGGATTTATTAGTCTGAGTATACTTTTTGAAAAAACATCCCATGTTTCGTTAGTGACTGCACATTTTCGGTAGCGACAGTAAGGTAGAGACCACATCACATTACAGAATTTTAACTTGCATACTAAAACATACTAAAATACTAAATATTTGGATAACTGTACTAAAATTTGGTTTGTTTCAGCAACCCCAAAGATGTTAGTACCGGTATGACACCAAATGTTTGGTAGTGACAATTTTAGATTTACCTCAAAATTATGCAACCTGTCTAGTCACAGGAATATTTCCTGATTATAAATTTAGGGGTGTAGTTAAAATCAGTCTCAGCCAAACATACACTGTTTCGGTAGTGACATGAAAAATGCGATACACATTTTTTTACATAAAGTACATAGAAAATATAAAATAAACATATTTTTTGAGCTTCACTTAAAAAGATACTTTTAAAAAAACGCAATGGAAAAACCCCACAAATTATTTCAATATCATTTTCATAAGTTGATATTTAAGGGTTAGAGTTCGGGACAGCTACCTCCCAAATAAAAGTACCCAATAAATAGTAATTTTATATGTATTAAGCTTACTGATATTTTAAATATTATAATGGGTTTCAATAGAAAATAGAAGGATCTAAGTTAACATTTAAGGTTTGAATAATTAAATGCTTTTTAAATGTGTTTTTTGGTTTTTGGACCGCAGTTTGCACCAGTTCTGTAGAATGGCCCATATACGTATGTGACTGACTTTTCAATGATGAGGGCAAAGAAGAAATCAGCATGCTCTGCTGTTTAATAAGACATGCATGCTGTCAGTGGCTGTATGTGAATCAGTATGTGTCTCAGGCTGTGAATCTGTGTACATGTATCTTATATTTTCCCCCTGTCAAATAAATTAGGCTTCTCAAATGAGAGAAATGAGGCTTGGCATTGCCGTCATGGTAGCCAGGGCCTACTGTTGTTGCCGGGGTAATGTGATGTGCCGCCTGTGCCAGATGGATGATGTTGATAAATGCTGCGGATTCGCAATAGGAAAAGCATGGGAAATGTTGAAATCAAAGAGATTTGGGGTTTCTCAGGGTCTCCGGAGAAAGGCTGCCAATGTTCATGGTGTTTTTGGAGTTTGTGTGTGGTTTACTTGCTGACAAGGATTACGTCTAAATCTTGTTTTGAACTGCTTGTTGTAATGTAACAGCTAAAAGTTGGGTTTTCATGGGTGAAATATTTGATCCTTATCTTGGTTTTCATCTTAGTATACACAGTATGTTTACGCATCTGCATGTTGTGTATTTATGAGTTGCGTAAATGTAACCCAGCCCTCATAGTTTAGACTTGATCAGATATTTTCTCTGTGTGTATTCCTGTATTTGATTTGGGTTATGCATGTGTTTGAGTGCGTGTGTGTGTGTGTGTGTATTCTCGTCTCTGATTGCTGTTTGTTTTATTTGCTTTGCTCCTTTAATCAGTGCTGAGGCCCCTGCAGTGAGCGGAAGGAAACCCCATCAGACAAGCCCAGTCTCCGAAGGAATAACAAAGCTACTCATCCGAACCTGTGGCTGTGCATGTGAGACATAAGCATTACTATATGATTTTATTTTGTCATTTTATGTTCTCAAGAATGTTTTAAAGTGTTGTAAATTATCATAACTAGGTACTGGTGATACAGTACCATTAAAAAGTTTGGGTCAGTAAGATTTTTTTTTTTTTTAATGTTTTTTAAAAGTCTAAATATTTTTAATATAAATATAAAATATAAAAGTTTAAATATTTTACGCTTTAATATTTTAGTCTCTTACGCTTACCAAAGCTGCATTTATTTGGATGCAAATACACTAAAACAGTAATAATGTGAAATATAATTACAATATAAAACACTTTTTATTTTAATACATTTCCAAACTTATTTATTTATTTATTTATTCAAAATGTAAATTTCAACAAATATAACACTAGGGCATTATCTGAAGCAGTGATAAAAGTAAGTAAACATAAATCCAAACCAAATACTTTACAATTGGATTTCAATTTTTCAATTTTATATATATGTATATATATATATATATAAACCCAACTGTAATATATATATATATGTATATGTATATGTATTAACTATGAAGTTTCTGTTGTGACGTCTTTGTTTTTTTTTGGTGTTATCCCATAAAATTGTCACTACCATAACTGTCACGACTGAAACATGCCATCATTGTTTTGGTTGTGATGAAAGTGACCACACAATCTTTTATTTGGGGGAAATAAATAATAGTTATTAAAAAAAAAAAACGAAAAAAATCACATGTACATAAGTACAGCCTTTGCTCAGTACTTTGTTGAAGCACCTTTGGCACCAATTACAGCCTCAAGTGTTTTTGAGTATGATGCTACAAGCTTGGCACACCTATTTTTGGGCAGTTTCTCCCATTCTTCTTTGCAGGACCTCTCAAGCTCCATCAGGTTGGATGGGGAGCGTCGGTGCACAGCCATTTTCAGATCTCTCCAGATATATTCAATCAGGTTCAAGTCTGGGCTCTGGCTGGGCCACTTAAGGACATTCACAGAGTTGTCCCATAGCCACTCCTTTGTTGTCTTGGCTGTGTGCTTAGGGTCGTTGTCCTGTTGCAAGATGAACCGTCGCCCCAGTCTAAGATCCAGAGTGCTCTGGAGCAGGTTTTCATCAAGAATGTCTCTGTACATTGCTGCATTCATCTTTCCCTCGATCCTGACTAGTCTCCCAGTTCCTGCCGCTGAAAAACATCCCCACAGCATGATGCTGCCGCCACCATGCTTCACTGTAGAGATGGTATTGGCCAGATGATGAGAGGTGCTTGGGTTCCTCCAGACATGACGCTTGGCGTTCAGGCCAAAGAGTTCAATCTTTATTTTATCAGACCAGAGAATTTAGTTTCTCATAGTCTGAGAGTCCTTCAGGAGCCTTTTGGCAAACTCCAGGAGGGCTGTCATGTGCCTCTCTACCATACAGGCCTGATTGGTGGAGTGCTACAGAGATGCTTGTTCTTCTGAGAGGTTCTCCTCTCTCCACAGAGAAACGCTGGCACTCTTTCAGAGTGACCATCGGGTTCTTGGTCACCTCCCTGACTAAGTCCCTTCTCCCCCGATCGCAGTTTGGCCAAACGGCCCGCTCTAGGAAGAGTCCTGGTGGTTCCAAACTTCTTCCATTTACGCATGATGGAGGCCACTGTGCTCATTGGGACCTTCAATGCTGCAGAAAATTTTCTGTACCCTTCCCCACATCTGTGCCTTGATACAATCCTGTCTTGGAGGTCTACAGACAATTCTTTGGACTTAATGGCTTGGTTTGTGCTCTTTCAGAGAAAGGTGTCCAGTCATGTCCAGTCAACTGAATTTACCACAGGTGGACTACAAGAAGTTGTAGAAACATCTCAAAGATGATCAGTGGAAACAGGATGCACCTAAACTCAATTTTGAGTGTCATGGCAAAGACTGTGAATACTTATGTGCCTATGATTTTATTTTATTTTTTTAATAAATTTGTAAAGATTTCAAACAAACTTCTTTCACGTTGTCATTATGCGGTATTATTTGTAAAATTTTGCAGAAAAATTCATTATTTGATATATAAAAGAATAATATGAAACTACATTAAATAGACTAAGACTGATAAGGGTTGCGTGTGTGTAATGCATTATTTGAATAGTTCAAGCTTCTATTCAAGTTTCTTTTTATAATTGTTCCCACCTGCAAGATGGAGATATAGAGTGAGGGCAAAAAAGGTGAGTGGCCAAAATCACTCCTCTTGTCACATCAAATGAAGTTCCTCATGACTCCCACTTTCTCCAGCTGCTCTGTGATAATCAGGAAAGATTTCTGAGCAGCTTCATGCCCTCATGGCCGGTTCGTCATGAGTGCATCAGGAGGTCAAATCACTACTCAGCGCACTACAGCTTTCTGTACGGTGTGTGTCTGTGTTTGATTAGTTAACTGATGTCCATGATTCGGTATCACATGAATGCTTTTTTCTTGACTTGTGTTTGTTGGCCTTATCATATTCAACATCTCACCTCATCAGTGTGTATGTGTGTGCGAAGGGGATGGGGTTTGCTATAGCTATACTTAGCTATATTCTGGGAACATAATTACCTTCAGTCTGCTAGTGTTTTTTTTTTTTAAAGGTAAAAATGATTTATAAGGTTTATAATATTTACTTCTAAGAGTAGGTTAGGGCAAAATTCATGATTTAAGAACTGGCTCCCTTTTAGTTCATAAGTGGGAATTTGTATTGATTTAGCCACGACTTACAGGAAAATTTCAGTCTGAATAGGAATGACAGGAACAGGAATTTTCCAAAAAAAAACCCAAAAAAAACATTAAACACACATAATGGCATTCTGGGAAACGAAGTGGCCTTCAACAAAACATAAAATATGCCATTTAAAAGTCTGGGATCAATATGATTTTTTTTAAATGAATTTAATACTTTCATAAATGCATCAAATTGACTGAAAGTGATAGCAAAGACATTTATAATGTTTAAAATTTCTAACTGAATTAAATGCTGTTTTAAACTTTCTATTCTTTATAATTATAAGAAATGTTTTAAATCAGCATATTAAACTGATTTCTGAAGGATCATGTAACACTGAAGACTAAAGTAATAGCTGCTGAAACATTTTAAAATCAAAACAGAATTTTTAATTTTTTAATACAATTTTAAATTGTAAACGATATTACTGTTTTACTATATTTTTGATCAAATAAATGCAGTCTAAGTGAGCATAAGCATGACCTCTTTCAAAAACGTAAAATCTTATTGATCCCAAACGTTTGAATGGGGGTGTATAGTATACAGGTAAATTATTTTCTATTATAAATTAATTTGTGACATTAAATATGATTAAAAAAAAACCCAAAAACATATGAATAATACAATCTTACAGACAAATCTTACAGAAATAAGTGGCACTTTATCTATCTTTCTGTCATAATGCCTATATAACATACAAATGTCAAAACGTACATGATCTCAAGCCAATATTGAAAGTTTGTTTTATGACCTTTCTTGTCGAAGCATCTTGAAAGCCAACATGTGGGGTCATTTATAGCAGTCCTCGCTGTTTAAAAGACTCATACTATGAATCAGACGTGTCATGTTTTGCATTAATCATAATAATCCCAACAGGTTTGTGGGAAGGTTGGGTTTAGGAGTATAATTTGAATATATCCAATATCATAATTTACTATCAGAGGTCAAGCAATGCAGCTTCAAAAGATTTTGTGTGTGTGTGTGTGTGTGTGTAGTGTGTTTGTGCTCCGGATATGGAACCAGAAGACATCTGTGGTTTCTTATCAGTTTTTAAGATTATCACTCAAGCACAAATTAAACATAATTAAGCTAATTAACCTTATTTAAAGTCAATTAGAGCAGTTTAGGCAAAAGATTGTAGAGTCATTAGGTCACCACTCAGTTTGACACTTTTTTTTTTCTTTTTCTCTTTTCCTTCTTTCTATAAAACGTACTTGTGTAAGTTAAAATTAAATTGTGGTCTTTATCCCAATATATATCGTTCTGTTGTTCTGAGTACACATCTTTGTAAATGCTAAGGGAGGCTATATGCAAAATGATTCCTGTGCCAGAGTAAATATATATTTCAGTCATAGCTGCACACGTGCAGGCATATGTGTACACACTTGCACACTCTAAGCCATTCAAACGTGTAAAGACGTTATGTGCTCACAGTATGTGAGTTTTGGACTGACTGATGTTATTCTGCTAAACCACTGATCTGTCTATCAACCTCTCACCCTGGCGGCCGGTCAACTGTTCCGCCTTCCACTCTCACTGTTCTGCTCTGATATTTTCATCAAAGTGACTATTATATTCTCTAGCATATCTCTGTCATCAGCTGAAATTACCAGTGTTTTTCTTTGAGTAATATGCAATCAAGTCTTATTTTAATCTTTTGTGTGGGTGTTATCATGGAGTGAGTCTTATTTTTGTTTCCATTCACATTACTGCCAAAATAAAGACAGTAATACGGCTTTCCTTTTGATTTTTATTATTGCGCTTCGAACTGAAATCCAGAAATAAAACAGTTCCCCGTATATCTCTCTTAATCAACTCAAAGCTGCAGAAAATCAAAAAACACAGCCCTATATTCAAAAGAGCTTTGTATAAGAAACAACACCGTCATGAACCACAAAATGATATTTTCATTTTCTCCAATGCGTGACATTGATGTGAATCAGTGACTTTAGCTTTCTGTTGACGGAGGTTTTGCATCTGTTTTAAATCAGTCTGAGGTTTCCTTGTTTTTCAACATCGCTACAAGAGAATAAGTCATACAAATAGTCACGCAAGAGGTCAGTACTTTGTTTTTTATTTAAAAATAGGCTAAATAAAATAGTGGTAGGTGCCAGGCACTGATTGGCGGTTTTGATTAGATAGTTCAACCGATGTAACAGTGGTATGAAAACACTGAGCTAGCTGCTGCAAGAATAGCAGTGTGTACCACTGATGGATGATGTTTACTTGTGTTCTCGGTTGCTTACAAGTGACACTCTATAATTATGCTATGATTTAAATGTATGTGGTTGGTAAGGTTTTTAATGTTTTTTGAAAGAAGTCTTCTTTTCCATGCTGAATATATTTGTTCTAAATATATGTAAGGGTATGAAATATTATTACAATTAAAACTTAGATTTTAAAATGGAATATTTCTGTTTCATTTTAAACATATTTACTGTCACTTTTGATTAATTTAAAGCATTGCTGAATAAAAGTAGGAATTATTAAAGGAGTTACTAAAAAAAAAAAATACTGAACACAAACTTTTGAGCGACAGCCTATTTTTTCTCTGTTTCTTCATTTCTAACCAATCATTTTGACTCTTGGTTAAAAAAAGTCCCTGTTTTGATAGCAAGGTAAAAGGAGGTTTGGTGTCAGGAAACTAGATTTGTAAATAAACCTGATTGCTCAAACCTCTTAGCGCTAGAAACCCTAAACCACTAACGTCATCAGCGCACAAGCATCCCTCAACACTCCTACACACACACACACACAAATGTCTCTTTTTTATTTAAAATCAAAACCTTTGCACACACAGTGACACTCAAAGTTAAATATGAATGGGTTTTCATGCTCTTCTTATGTATAAAGTTTTTACTCTCTGTCTGCTTTCAGTATGTTTAGACAAAATAATTTTGTCATTTTACAAATACTTTAAAAATATAACAAAAATACATTTTTACACACAAAAAATATATTTTTATTACAGTATACATTTTGTTTTTTACTGTAATATTATCTACAAACATTTTGGACGTGTTTATTAGGGCTGTCAGTTTAAAGGGTTAACTTAATTAGTTATGAAAAATAACGCGATTAAAATATTCTAAGGCCGTTAACGCGCTGGCCCCGCCCCCAGGCATGTACGTCATCTTATATTTCATACAGTTGACTGTTGATAAATATGATGCAGGGCAGCAACTCCATAAATGCATTAATGCCCTAAAATTCAAGATATTGGAGCTAAAATGCCCCGTATGTGTTTCGTCTTATATTTATATATATATCATGTATCTCACGATATCGCACAGGCAGCAAGAGCAATATGACACCAGTGCTGATTTTGTCCCGATCTATCACGAGCTTAAATGTGATTTTATACAACATTTCAGTAAATAAGAAGTTGATATTGTGTTTCAAACATAACATTGTGTTTTTTGCTCATTATTGCAGAGAACATATTACCTTTGAAGCATAACAGAATTATTGCGGGTCTCAGAGCAACACAGCAGTATTCAGTTTCTGAATGAATCCGCGATTTGAACTAAGCGTCAGAATGACTCATTAAGACAATTGCCGCCACCTGCTGGCAGATTTAGTTTCTTATTTAGAGTATCATTTCATAAAAATAATAATAATGAAAACATTAAGGGCATAATTTACCAAAAAAAAAAAATTAAATTCTGTCATCATTTACTCACCTTCGTGTCATTTCAAACCTTTCTTTTGTGGAACATAAAAGAAAGTATTTTGAAGACTGTTAGTAACAAAGCAATGACTTCATAAACAAAAAATACTGAGATGTTTCTCAAATGATCTTCTTTTATGTTCCATAGTTCACGTTAGGCCGTTGCAGCCTAAATGTTTATGTGTAATAAATTTTGTGTTGAATCAAATATTTCTTTCTAAAGCTACAATTTGTACTGTCTACTTGCTACTTTCTAATTTAACACAAAAATAGCTTTAAATAATCTGTTGTGGGTATTTTCACAGTCAAATTAATTTTTCGATTAATTGAATTAATTTATCCACACATCATGTTATTAATTAGATTAAAAATTTTAATCGACTGACAGCGCTAGTATTTGTGTTAAAAAGATACATCAAATCAAAACAAAATGTGCTGGATAATGCACAGATTTGCAGATAAGTTTGAGATATGCTCCAAATGAGCAAAACATGGCTAAAGGAGAGAGAGACAGAAAGCATTTCGCTTTAAAAAGACACTGGCATCATCAAGTGAGCCGAAAGAGTGTGGGAGAACGAGAGATTAAACTACTTGATGAGAGGTTAGTCTCTCGGTCAGTCAGCAACCCTTAAACAGAGGAGGGATGGTGAACCCTCATTGGTGTCACTCAGTCGTCAATCTAAGTGGCAGGCGAACCACAGGGGCCCGTGTCGCCGGGCGGAACTTGTCTTTCAACCACCCAGCAGCTGCTGGGATATCACGACAAGAACTGGAACACAGCCCAGCTGCCCTGACCTTTTCTTTCCCTCAGCCACTTCCACACACACACATCCCGGACAATCTAGCACAATCAAAAAATAAATATATCCTACAGACACACCCATAACACCAACACACACACTCACGGAAAGACCAGTGCACTTCCTTCATTTTCACACACGCATACGCAACCAGGAACACTAAACATAAATATTTATGTTTCTTTATAGTTTAGAGGAGTTCTTTTCATCCATTTTATAATCTACTACATGCACTTACAGCTCAAATTTTACTTTAAGATGTCCGTTCTATTTTTATGCACATAATTGTAAAACAAAAAAGACTATCGTGTGAACAACACAAACTTGTGTTTGCGAGAAATGGGACCCAGTGATCCATATCACAGTGACAACGGAGATGACAGATGGCTGTATTGTCTGAAAAAAAACTAACCCTTTTTTAATAAACTCTGGTGAGGATGTGGGTGTGTTTGCTGGAAAGTATGTAGCGTTTTTTCGTGAAATGAAAAAATGCATGGTTTTGTGAGATTAAAAGAAAAAATGTGAGGAAAAAGAGGCCATATGGATCTATAGAGGAGTCTTAGCTGGAGTCTGGGTGGCTGGAGTGTGTGTGTGTGTGTGGGAATGGGAACCCGAGGCCCCTTTTCCAGCTGCTGTCCTCACTTTTCTTTTCTTCCTTTATTTGCCTCTCTTTTGTGGTTCTTCCTTTTCTTTTCATCCTTCTTATGGGTGCTGATTTTGCAGACTTCTTGTCTTTGAAAGGCTACTCTCAATGAACCTCAGAGCGAGAAAGAGACTGAGAGGGGAAAGAGATTGAGATGTTAAACTCGTCTAAGTATACTGACTATACATGCTAAATTCACAATCAATTAAAACTAAAAAGAACTTAGTATAGTTTCTAATTTTATGAACAATGAAAAGTATCATACTTTAAAAAATGTGTATAAAATTAATATTAGTAGCCAATTAAGTTTTTTTTGTTTGTTGTTTTTTTACATAAAGCAGCCTCATGTGAGCTTGACTTCCTGAAATCACATGACCAGCCAAATACTAGTTTATCTCAGTGACCTCCGGTTATTAGACACTTGGAATAAATCAATCATGGCTTACTAAAAAAAACTGAGATACACCAACATCAGTAACTGAAGCATTTGCTTTTTTTTGCATAGCACTATTCCAGCATAACATAAACACAAAATAACTGAATTTAACTTTAAAAACGCAATGAAATCCAAATGAAATAGCTGAAAAGTATGCAAGTAGTCTTGACTCTTATGCTCACCAAATATTTGGTAAAAACTGTAGTTAAAATAATTTTCTATTTTAATATATTTTAAAATGTACTTTACATTTCAGCAGAATTTACACTCTTAAAAATAAAGGTTCTTAATTGGCATCAATGGTTCTGTGAAGAACCTTGAACATCCTTGGAACCTTTCAAATGTAAAAAATGTTCTTTTTAGTCGGAAATTAGATTTTTAAAATGTTCTTCAAATTGGTTCTTTTAGGAACTGTTCACTGAAACGTTCTTTTCGGAACCACAAATGGTTCTTCTATGGCAAAAAACACCCTTTTGGAACCTTTTTTTGAGAGTGTACTTTAATCTTCAGTGCTGATTTGCTGCTCAAGAAACATTTCTTAATATAATCAATGCTGAAAACAATTGTGCTGCTTAATACTGTTGTGTAACATTTGTGAAACATTTTTTTTAAGGTAAAAGAACAGCATTTGTTTGAAATAAAAATCCCTTGAAACATTATAAATATGACCTTAGGAAGTAAAGATCATGTTCCATAAAGATATTTTGTAAATTTCCTACCGTAAATATAGCAAAACCTAATTTTTGATTAGTAATATGCATTGCTAAGAACTTCATTTGGACATTTTTTTTGCACCCTTTCAAATAGTTGTATTTTGGCCAAATATTGTCCTATCCTAATAAATCATACATCAATGGAAAGCTTATTTATTCTTTTTGATATATAAATCTCAGTTTCCAAAATTTTACACTTATGACTGGTTTTGTGGTCCAGGCTCACAAATGTCTTTACTGTCACTTTATAGCAGTTTATTGTATCCTTCCTGGATATCCTTCCTGTATTCATTTTTCTAACTTTCCTTTTTCTTACTGACCCCAAAATTCTGCATGGTAGTGTACATAACTAACAAACCCATCTTCTGTGTAACTGTCAAAATGTCAAATAAGCCTACTGTAAATCTTGGCTTAAAAGAGCTGACAGTCTTAATCCTTAATCTAATAAGAACATTGTATTTTGTCAATTTTCATTTATATCCACTCACATCATTTTTTGTCATGGTGTTTAAATGTCTGTGGGTTTGAGTTTCAGGTTCAGCTGTAAAATGACTAGAGTGTCTGGTTATTCTCTTGACAGCTACATGATGATGGCTTAAGTACATATTTTCAGGGATCTAGGTAAAGTAAAAGTCACATGTGCTTGTCAGGGCGTTCAGAAATAACAGAGCTGACACGATTGCTGCTGGATCAGTTGACATTTGAGAACTCCTGAATCCTGTGTGTGTGTCAGTGTTTCAGTGTTTTAAGAAAAACATTAACACATCACAAATTCCACCCCCAGCCCTAAAACATCTGTCAGTCATTACTGGCCCTTCCCCCTCACCCCTAGGCAGGGGCTCGAGAAACAACTTTTGACCTCTGACCCCAAGCACAGAGCTCCACTTAATGGTGCCCCCTTATTTCCACCACAGACACTCTCTCTCTTTGTCTTCCTCTCCTACTTGGACACAGAATGATCTGTAACTATTAATGCATAAGCAAAATCATGTGTTATGAAAAACGGGACCTCTATTTATATTTTTCCTTGAACATTTCTGTCCTCTCCCTTTTTTTTTTTTTCATTTTGTGTTATGATTTACTTCCCATGTCTTTTCCACTCTCATCTTGTCCACCTTGACCTATTGTCAGTATATATCATCCTTCTTCAGTGTCTTTGAGTGCATTTCATTGTCTCTCTCTACTCTCCCTCAAATCAATAACAGACACATTAGCGTTTGGTGAGGGGAAGAATACAGGTGATCTTGTATCGATCAGGAGTCAGAGACACACAAATGCTCTTCCATGCACGTGTGCACACTCTCTCCAAACAGACACTTATATTTTGGGATGATAAAGTTCAGTTTAGGGATCCAGCTGTCCTCCAAAACACCCTAAGAATCCCTTTAGAGATTTCTATTTAATTACTAAAAAAAAAAAAAAAAAAAAAAACCGATATAATGGAAGTTATGCATAACACTAATTCTCAGTTTGGATAACTTTCTGCATAGAGTGTCAGACATTTTCCTCCTTTTTGTGCAAACTTTTTGAAGAAAATTTTTGTTTTCGTTTCCATTGAGAAGCCTGGCAACCTTCAACATCGAGACGGTCATCAAAACCCGCAAGCTTCAATACACACTGAGAAATTTCCTGACCAACATCTAATAGTATACAGCTATACACACAAGAGATGGAGAATGTTTGTAATAGCATAAAATTCCGGAAATTTAAACACTAAAGTAGAAAACCAACAGAATGAATAACATTTGGTGGCAGACGCATAGAAAACTGTGACGTGGAACGTGGTTGGCAGCGACACCTTGTGGCAGTTTAATTAGCTCGACCTCTTCCAAGAGAGCTGCAAAATGTTTGAAACGGTAAAAATGCAAAATGGAACCACAGCGCGGCGCTAAAGAGTTCGGAAATTCGTCATATCCGGACGTTTTTTAGACGTTTGCCCATTGGCTGTTTTGAGTGATGACGTGTCCAACACTGGACAAATGAAATGGTGCTAAAACTGCGCAGTTCTGATTGGATATCGTTGAGCTGTCAATCAAGGCTTGCGGTGTCCAGAGGAAACATTTGCCGTCAGTTGAAAATGTGGAAGGCTACAGGCAACAACTCGCGCTCTCAAAAGGCAGAGATTTAGTCAGACACAGTTAACCTTTACTAGCTTTACTAGATTAATATAATAATTTTAACATAAATTATATTACAAAAACAATAATATATAATTAATGTAATTATTACAATATATTTATTTAGTTTTTATATTTTATAATATTATTATATTTTGTATATTAATATAAATACTACTTAAATTAATATAAATAATACTATTGCTATTATTATATTGGCTGCTATTATTACAGTATAGCTTTTCTTATTGTAATAATTGTTTGATTTCAGACTGATATAAAATAGGTCTAAATGATAAAAGTAGATAAGCCTATTTTATTATATATGTATAGTACAAAAAGTGTGTATTTAATTATGGTATAAATTATGCAGACAATTACGCAGTCACAATTTTAGTTTTGCAAGTTTAAACTGGACTCTTAGAAGAATTATGTATAAATAAATAAATAAACACGAACGCACACGCACACGTCTGGTTTACTATCCTTTTATACTGTCCACACTGTATTTTCTATTCCCTTACCCTAACCCTACTTCTATACCAAACCCTTACAGAAAACTTTCTGCATTTTTAATTTCTAAAAAAAACCTTATTCTGTATGATTTATAAGCTTGTTTCCACGAGTCCCCATGAGTCTGTGTGTATTCAGGTTTAGGTCCCCACCAGGATATAAAAACAAGACCACACACACACTATATATATATATATATATATATATTGTGAGTGTGTGTGTGTGTGTGTGTACGCACAGTATTTCCAAGTTTGTAATGGCTTGTTAGATACACAGAAAGTAAGTTTAGGTTGGTGTTAACGGTCTTTAAAAATATGTAAATTATGTGTAGGCTACTAGAGCATATATGTGATATAATATTTTTTAGATAAAGTATGTTGTTCTTTCCACGGGCATCTCACTTCATTTTGGTCTCTCCGTTCATTTGCGATCCCACATAACCTTGCGAAGTCAAGGAAGTTTGTGCGCATGTCCAGTAGTCCGTTTGTGACGTCGTAATTCTGTAACCTATCCTAGAGCTCCTTGATCCAAACACAGAAAAGAGAAGCTCTCTCTCTCTCTCTCTCTCTCTCTCTCTCTCTCTCTCTCTCTCTCTCTCAAGGTTTTACTTAATAAGCAAATCATTGAAGTCTTTGGCGTTTATATTAAGTATTTGTTTTATGCGTTTTATCCATATAATTTGCACCTCCATGAGATAATGTCCATTTATTTATTCTAAAGCAGAAATTCTTTAGTTAACAATAAGGTATATACATTTGTAAAATTAATTGTGTTATATGTAATTTATATATAATTATATATGTAAATTATAATCTGGCATATTTGAATGATGTGCTTGTGGAGGTAGAAAGGAGAGATTAATTTGACCACTTTTAACCATCACCAATGAGAAATCAAATAACGGAGTGTGTGATTATGGCTCCTCCCCATTTTCTCTTTAAATGAGTGAGTTCACTGAAATGCCAAACAACGACCGCGATTACTTTGGATGCTGTAACACTCCTGATGATTCTGTCATTTCACTGACAACACCAGACACACGATGAAGTTTCTATCGGATAAAACCGTGCTGGACACTGTTAGGGGATGCTAAAAGCTGTCCGGATTGTGAAAGATCGTGACATGGAATGTGAAGCATATAAAAATACTGCAAGAAGTACCCAATTTTTTCCATTTCCAGTTGGATGACAAGAGTACGTAAATCTCGGATTAAGGATTTTACGATTTTTTTGGTCCGTATTTTTAAGAAGATGGATTAAAAAATATGCTACTGATCTGAGGTCTTTAATTATAATGATAAAACTATTATATTTATTGTTGTTGATGCTGTTGATTTCGTTAACTTCTTTATGGTTAGTTTATAGAAAAAAAAAACCTTGTTGAAATATATATAATATCAAACACATGGTCATAGACTAGATCCTCGCTCGATGTATTTTTACTCAGTAATTTAAAATGTCATAGAATCGCATCCACAATAATAATAATAATAATAATAATAATAATTAATAATAAACAACTTAATAATAATAACAGACACAAAAAAGGCCTTTAACCTGAGATACAATATAATCTGCGCTGCGAATCATTCACGTCCTTCTCTCAGCAATATCCTGAGTTGGATGGCTAAATAAGTTAATCGCTTATCGAGGGCAATTAAAAAACAACTATTCAGAGACGTGCTGAAATAACTGTTATAAAATAGTATGCAATTCCTTTTTAAAACAGTAGAGGGCGGTGAAGGTTTAACTAATTGATTTGCTTAGTTGCTTTAGGCTAGCCTGATTTTTCTCCTGAAGTGTTAGGCCTGTATATTCTTTGTAAATATCTCACAGCCCAAACATACCACTGTGATAGTTTTGAAGTAGGCTATGTATGGAACTAATGGTACTACCCATATGTTTTTGTTTTGTTTTGTTTTGTTTACTTTAAGAAATGAGAGGAAAGAAAAAAACAATACAACAGGGCGGTATACATTCAGTTTTTTTGACAAACGTGTATAAATATTTTACACATGTGCAGTATATATAGTCAGTGATTGTTTACATTACAGTATTCAGTCAAATTCTTCTAGTATTTTAGAAATACACTACCAGTCAAAAGTTTTTGAACAGTAAGTTTTTTAATGTTTTTTAAAGAAGACTCTTCTGCTCACCAAGCCTGCATTTGATCAAAAGTACAACAAAACAGTAAAATTTTGAAATATTTTTACTATTTAAAATAACTGTTTATCTATTTTTGGTAGTGTAAGTTCTTTTTAAGTCTCAAAATAGTCAATTCTTCTATATTGTATATTTCTTCAACAATTTCTATCCACTTATCAGGTGAGAGGGTGTCCTGCTTTTATCAATGCCTGGTAATACTCTTACATGTAACACTTAATATATTTACAAACTTTCCAAAATACAATGTTGTGAAATCTCTTGGTACTTCATGTTCTAACATCTTTTTAAACTCCAACAAAACCATGTTCCACAAACGCAATATTTTTGCACAGCTCCAGAATACATTACAGTTTCTCTCAGTCGCTTAAAATTCTCAAAACTACTTGTTCAACCTTCACATCATCTAGTCACTTGTGCACATCATAATATCAGTTTCTCATTCTTTTGAACAAGCTGCGATTGCTTTGGTACAGTCATACAATTGATTATGTACATTTGTCTGCGTTTTCCTATATTATCAGTTGCTAATGTCATGTTGCTCAAAAGATATTATATAATTCTCTGTGCAATAGTCTTACCCTTCAAAACATCTAGTCATTAGTTCCTTGTATAAATAATTAAATGCAAAATAGTTGATCTAGTTGTCATAAACTGCCAAGTATATTTTCTACACATTTCTTTTTGTAACACAAGTATTTTTGTAAATTTGCCATGCAAGTGAATCTTGACTTTCACTAATAAAGAGAATGTAGATCAACCAATGATAAACCTGTTCTCTGAAATTTCTCATACAGTGCTCCATGCAAAAGCAAAATTTTCCCTGATGATTCCTGTGTTTACAGTTTTTCTCAGTC